>JAKJJM010027790.1:0-11013 GCA_021901965.1 Pipa carvalhoi
TCTCTCCTATGGCTACTATACCTTTCCATCTCTCCTATGGCTACTAGACCTTTCCATCTCTCCTATGGCTACTATACCTTTCCATCTCTCCTATGGCTACTAGATCTTTCCATCTCTCCTATGGCTACTAGAACTTTCCATCGAAACATCCAATTCGGGAACTCGAAAAGCAAAACTCCCGCAGGATGATCTCGCGGAAATCTCGTGAGAGGATTTAATAATCCCAAAAAGAGGAAATCGCGTCTTTTCGGGCTTATTAAATATCACCCATAGAGTGATAGACAGAGATAGATAGATTTGGGTTCTGTTTCACCCAGAATTTTTTCTGCGTGGGGTTTGTATGTTCTATGTGTGTGAGAGTGGGTTTTCTCCCACAGTATAATAAACATATGATAATTTAAGTCTGACCAAACTGGCTGTAGACTGTGTGTGTTATCATGTAGGGAAATTAGATTGTAAACTTCACATGGTCAAGCACTGAATGACTCATTTCTGTAAAGCACTGCTTAATCTGTCAGTACTATATAATAACATAATTACATACATATTGAAGCATAGTCAGGAACCAAGTTAGTTAAATCTTAAAATGGACATACATAGGTAGACTCAAAACAGGCAGTGCCAGAACCAGGGCACTGCCTATGCTCCTGGAGTGGGGAGGGGTCCCTGGCTCCCTCTGTTAAAGACTGCATTAACCATGATAGCGCTGTAGCAATATCTCCCCTAGGCTGTCTCTTACTGCATATTTCTCACTTATTGTAAACTAGAAATACAGATTATATACTGGCCAACCCAGATTGATATCTTAAATTTGGCCACCCCTTTTTTTTTTCTTTGCCCCTTGCTTTGTTTTGCCTCTGATGGTGTGCGCTGTAATAACCTGTGCCAAACAGTTGACTTTCCTTCATGGGAAATAGTTTAAAGACTGCTACAATGAAACTGCTCCTAGCTAGCCTTCTTTTGTTTTTCCACATTCATTCTTTTTTCAGTACATTCTGTATTTGTGAAGAAGTTGCTGTTCTCTCCTTTAGTTAAGAAAGCCTTGTGTGTTGGTCTTCTGATGTTGTGACCACATTTGGCTTGGCTTTATGTGTTTTGGAAGCAAGTGATCCATTTTTTTAGCACAGCATTTTGGAGTGCTATGATCAACCCCTTGAAAATGTTCAGTTTCCTTTTATTAGAATAATTATTTGACGGTTGATTCTTCACTTAGTAGTGATGCCATATTTCCCAATGTTCCCCCTGTTCTGCTGAAAACCTCAGCTACTTTTAAAATAGATAAACTACAACAAAGCCTCTGAGGAGATCATTTTTACATGCTAGAGGGAAGGATAAGACTCAAGGAAATGGTATATATATTACTGTTGTATTAGAAAAAGGTCACTGATAAGCAGTATCATATTTCCCTATAAGCTCAAGAGACACGTACCTATAGGGGTCTCAGAAGGCAGGGATGCAAGCTGGTGAGATCAGGGGGAAAAATTCCTAGAAGTATCTTAATAATAATCAAATGTTGAACTTGACATGCATTAAGCACTTCAGTTCACTGAATTATTTGGTCTGTGAAGATTTGCACAATAGGGAGTAGCCAGTTACTGCGCAAAGCATTCTGTGCCTATGGAACGTAAATCATGCACTGCTCACAAACAAATAACAACAAATCTGAGCGTCATAGCTTGTTTAAGAGTACAACTGCCACTTCTGGCAGTTATTGTTCAGTACAGGATTACTAAATGTGCACATCTACATCTAGGAAACACTTTCACACAAAGTGACAAACACCACAGCCTATTTTCCTTATTGTACAGAACGTTAAATGACTATTTCAGAAGACTTCAAGGTAACAATGACTTCTACTTTTACAGAATTTTGTCTTTTGTATTCAGAGGTCCTGAAAAAGGGTAATTGCAAATACAGTGATAAATGAAACATGGAAACAACAGCGTATTTAGTTTTAGCAACATTCTCAATCTTACAAACCATTTGTGACAAGTGTTTTTTGGCAAATACTTCAAGTCAGTGTGTTCAGTGTAACAAACTGAGTCATCTACGTGGAATCCTCAGTAGCTTTCAGCTAAGACTGAGCAAACTTTTGGCAGGCCATGACTTCACATGTGCACTATACTTTAGTTAGAGGGACTTTCATATAAACAGAAATGCAATATGTAATGAGGTTGATTAACTAAACAAAAATGGTTATGTAAACATTTTACCCAAATGCCTCGATTTAAGTTAATTCTCCTAATTTAATTTCTTTCTTACAAAGTAATGCTAACATCACTAATCCTGTAGCTGAGTGAATTGGGTTAAAAGGGGCAGCCTTATTAAAAAGCAATATTAATTATCCTCTATCCTGATGATCGCGTAAATATAATTCAGGGCACTTTCAATCGTTGCAAAATATGTTAGATAAATAATATATAGTAGTTTCTATTGACTCCCACTCATTGTATTTCTGCCTCAACATGGGTGAGCACAAGGCATATGATGACAGATATCTGCTGCCTAACGAAGTTGCTGCATTCTGTCTCAGAATATCAGACTATGAAGACACTAAAACAGTGGTCCGCAACATTTTCTGGATCGGGGACCGGTTCCGGGATCCAGAAGAGGTTTCACTGACCACTGGGAGAGTGGGCGGGGTCAAACACGCACTGACGGCCGCATGATGGCAACGCACTTTGTGTGCGAGCGTCACTATCAGGCAGCCCAGTGCAGAGGGGTCCATGTACCGGTAGTGGTCCGTGGCCCGGTATTTGGGGACCCCTGCACTAAAAGAAATCAGAAAGTATTCCCAAAAATGTATGCACACTAGACATATAAGGCAAAACACAGTGTAGACTTTATTAATTAGCATACAAAAAAATTACACACATAAAAAAGGTTAAAAACAATTAAAAAGAGAAAGGGTGGTAAAAGACCCCCCTGACTGCTTTACAAGCCCCTCACTCACTCATGAAATATAGCAGAAATACCATGAATAATACAAAAATAGCAAATACCATAGCATAGAAAATAAATATATACAATACCCAGGGGACTAGGAAGAGGAGGAGAAGGCTTGGAAAAATGGACGCTTTCGCCTCTAAGGCTGGAGGCTTCTTCTTGCGCTTTTACCTGCATAATATTATATCTGCTCATGAGTGCACCAGTGATGGGGCACAAGAAGAGTGACAGTGGTTGCAGTTGAAGCCAGGTTTGCCATTGGACAAAAAGATAAATATCTCCAGATATACACAGTGTACCCTGTGTTAGGTTCTGGTGCTCTCTAGTGTATTATAACACTAGGATTTTTCTGGGGATCCTGTATTAGTTTATTAATTGTATATCATTAATCATTATCGTTATCATGTGTTATATATGATTATGATAATATATATCCCTGTGTAGTAAAAAATTACTTTTCTGTCCTCAAGGGTTGCAGAAAGGTGAAGCCAGTCATCAAAAGATTCAAGTTTGGACCTAAATAGGGAGTTGTAGGTGGAAGGCTAACCCCTTGCTTTATTGACTGCTATAGGGAGGCATACTTAATCAACTCCTCTCCTCTTATAACTAGTAGTGCACACCAGGTTAGGACCAGGATTTGACAATATCACCCATTAAAGAGTAAGAAGTAGATGGATATCGTTATCTAAGGCAGACACTAAGTGGATAGTATTGAACACAAGATAATGGTGGTGCAGGTAGTAATGATTCCAGGTAAATAAATCAGGATCTCGAGACATTTGATAAAGGGTTTCCTACCCTGTTGTGTGCATAAATAGGTCGTTTTTACTACCATCGCCTGCTATCAGTGAATCTTGTGCATTTTTCTATTACTAAGTGGATAGTTTAAGGTCCTCCAGAAGGTCACCCTGTAGAAAATAAACTGGCAGATGATCCTTTGAGTCCCCCTGAATTTCCTACTACAGTAAAGTAGAGCTGGTAAATTGTAAATACATGCTGTTGTGTCAGCATTGAACTGGTATTAAGAATTGCATGAAGTGTATATTAAAAAGAATACCTGGTGCCAGATTTTCTTGACTTTGAATCCATTAAGACCAAGCCAAAACATCTACCTTCCCCCTCAGTTGCTGACTGGTTTGGTATGAGTGCAGCTAGGCATTAGTGGCTGGAGGCAGTATGAAAATAGCTCTCCCTCATTTTGTTGCTTTTCTTTATTTTTTAATCTATACAATTACTTGTAATTCACAGTTTAACATTCTGGGTCTCTTATCTAAGTAGTTATAAAGTGGGAATATTGTTAGGATTGTGTTGATCTTAATCATAATTGTTCTACAATTTCTGAATAGAATGCTTTGTGTTAGATTTTAAGCCAAGATTCCTTTTTTTCCTCATAAGTTTGGAATATACCCGTCATCCACTAAAACAGAAAACACAAACAATCTGAAACTTGAATGAAACTGTTGTTATGGTGCTTATACTTTAAAATGTGTGCATATTTTTACATTGGCCACAATAATGTGGCAGCAGATTACATTTATTATTCTATGACTTATTTTGGAACCATTCCAAACTCCTATGGCTTTTTCAAATCAGCAAGCCCTGTCACAGGTCTCCAAAAACTGAAAAGGCTTAATTGTGATAAAGCAGGGTACAAAAACTGTGTGTGTAGAGATAAGATATGGGGGCCAAAGTAAACATTTTATTCTGAATGCACAGAATATCGGGCCTTGTTATTACAATGGAGGCTCACACTTAAAAATCTTTTAAAATTGTTCAGAGCAAGCAGTCTCTTTGTTTAAAACGCAACAGGAATGTGAAATGAGAAGCCCAAGTGTACAAAGAGTTTTATTTCTTTTAATGAATTAAATGTAAGATATCCCATGAATTAAATTAGTTTCTTGACAGAGAACATATACAATTAAAAGAAACTTTTTCAAGCTTATTTTGAACTGAAAAGGTCTGCTTAGTAAAACAGTAGAGCACAGTCAGAATCAGACTAGGGTTGAGTGGGCCCACTGGGCGGACCTGCCCCCTAACTGGCCAATATCAGGTTACATCACACACAAGGCCAGACTGGGGCCCACTGGGAATTTTTACCAGTCCAGCACTGAGCACAGTATATCTCTTAATCAGACTAGTTTCTGCATGGCAGTAAGCTACTAACCAGTTGGCTTCTGCATGTTTATTTTCTTAACCAAGAAGATTTGATGGTAAGTGATGTTATCCTGTTTTATTATTCTGTCATTTACACTGAAATGTTGTCACATCAAGCAACTGTAATGTTTGACACTGTGCTTTTACAAAAGCGGGTCTCATGGGTCTTCTGTAATGCTATGCTTTTACAAAAGCGGATCCCGAAAACACGCCGGTGTATATTCGGGACGCACTTTTCTATTGTACTTACTCGACGCAGTGTGAACACTCCCTCGGCGTTTGCGACTCTTTTTATGTGGCCGCATTCTTCGCCTTGCATACGTATGCCCGTCGGATATGTGGCATCAAGAGTTTGCGCGTGCACACGCTCGTGTATAGCGCTAGTGTGGTTGGCACAGGTAAGTCGCATAGGGATTCACAGCACGTGTTTTTCTTTTTAAAGCGCAGTGCAAAAATACGCTAGTATGAACCGGGCCAAAAGCAAAGACCAGCAGTCCGTATTAAATATTTAATTAATATTTAATTATACAATTTTTCAATAAAATCCTGGCCTAGTTAAACAGAGCTTTGGGTATCCAGAAAAATGATTGTCCTTGCATCACAAACACACACACATGCGCTTGGTCACATACAGTCAATGCACCTTGCAAATCCATTCCAAGTCACTAATAACACAATACAAGCTCAGCCTGGCTGGGAAGAGGTGTTCATAGAGGAATCTTGCAGTGGAACCTGGGGAGCATCAAGCACTTCAGATACCGTGCTGGAAATGGAACACACACTCTTATTCTATCTTATCCCATAGTATTTATTGTATGCCTAATATTGTACATAAATATGCCTGCAGAGAAGTGAGATCACCAAACTTCAGATCTGGTATATTTAGACTTTATGGCCAGATAAAATAGGGGCAGATAATCTCAGTAAAAATCATTTCACACCTGTGGTTTGGCCATAATAGTAGGTACCGCATGTTCCAAATGTAAATTCTCTTTTGTCCTTGTATGACCAATGTGAACTGGCTGAATTCATGTAGAAGTTACAAAGGCCTGCATTAAAGTTCTGTCATTTTCCACAAAAGACCTGGATGGGTCTTTATCATTAAAAAAACACCCAAAAAACATACAAAGACACAAATTTACAACTACAACATTATGTAAATAGGGACAGAATATATGAAATAAATATGCGTAGAAATGCTCTAATTATAAAGGTACATTATCTACCATCAGCAGTAATTTTAATAATCCCCAGTGATGGCACAGTGCTTTCCAGCTGCAGTGATATCATAACTAAACAATCTCCAGTATGTCAAAGTCTGATAAAGACCTGAGGTCTAGTAATCCAACATCAGTGTACAAAGCAGCCCAGTTAGATTACAACCACATGCAGAGGATCGGCTGCATCCAGTACTTGTTAAGGTTCATTTACACTTATTTAACACCCATGGTAGAGTAGTGTGAAATCATCATGGGATTTGCTTTGTATATGCTTCAACAGAGATCTTTCATTTCAGTAGAAGGAGGCCTTGACAAGTGAATATGATATATTTTACAATTACCAAACATAAAAATATAACAAACCATCTAAGCCACAGGCATCCTCCTTGTATCACTTTTATCTTACAGACGCAACATATAATTAAATTGAATGCCCCCAAGAGATCATATTGTCTGATTCCATGCATTAGAAGCTATAACGTGTTGGTGAAGACACAGAACAGTGGTCAAAATACCAGATTAGCATGGTTGCAGCAGTGCACTGGCTTCTCAAGCAAGAAATATACATTTCAGGTGTTATAAATGGAAGTTTGATTGACAATGTAAGGAATTGCCAATTTCTTAGCAATCGATTGACTCTACTGCTCTACAAAGTTTTTCCCCCCCAAACACATTTCTGCCAAACATTTCAGTGCAAAGTAGTTGCTAGTGCATTGGGTATGGTTTCACTTATAAAGGATTCAAATGTCTTTTTTGTTGAAAAAAATGAAACTGTTCCATTGGTATAATAACACATCATAACACTATAATTATAGTACCTGCTGAAAACAAATAATGTTCTTACATGGAGGAGGGGAGATGGACAAGTGAGGGTAGGTTTAAACCTGCAAATAGTTGCAGCCACTTTTCTGCAACTAATATTCTAATACAGAAAAGACAGACCTTTGCTCGAATTTATTTTCATATTCTGGATACATTTCTACGGTGTATACAGTACATACATACATAATAACTAAGTAATGAAAAAAAAAATCAAATGGATTTACATGCATGCATGCATTTACCTTATTTGCACAAATCATTGATTTGTCAAAAAAATCAACATGAATGATTTACCAGTATGAAATGGTAAGAGATCAAATGGCTTGACGTAAACATAAGTCACTGCAGGGACAGTTGGTGTTACTACAATCAGCAGAATTGACCATCTAACCCTAGAGAGTGTGTCCATTCCTTAGATAAACCCCCTTTTAAGATTAGTATATGCAGGAAATGATCTGAAATATATTTACCCATGGTCTGTGGGATCCCATGGTTTAACCTGAGAATTGTCTCTATTTGAAGGAGCATTCAATATTTTTTTAGTCAGGTGTCAAAAGGGGTAAAGAAAATGGTTTTGGTTACCCAGGGACAGTACAGTCATTTTTTCTAGTTTTTTACTCTGGAATGTTGACATTCATAAACATTTAGGGGGTCATTCCGGTAGGTTCGAATTTTCCATCCCGAATTCACTTATAGCGAACTCCCATTATAAAGTCACGACCGCGGCTAAAAAATTGTCGCGGTCGTGATTTTATAATGGCAGAATTGTCGCATTCGCGACTTTATAATAGGAGTTCGCTATAAGTGAATTCGGGACGGAAAATTCGGACCTACCGGAATGACCCCCATAAGGTCTTATATTGTGTCCCGGACTTGCATTACATTCACTTCACCTCCTGACAGGATCACCCAAAACTATGTTAGATGGAATTTACAAAAAATATGTATAAGGTGATAGTCAACCTATTTCATCACTAAACGGATAATGTTAAATTGCTACATTGAATGACTACATCTTAGCAACCATGTTGATGTCCAAGAGCACTAATAGAGATCTCAAATGCTTTTTACAGTTCTGCTTAAAATATATTTCATCTGAATTGGATAACAAATGCCATTTTCAGGCAAGTATTACATATGGCCACATGTTATTTAACCACTGCCCTATCATTTTTGTGCATTATATTATATTAGCTATTCTATAATCATTTTTTTAAGTATGTCAGTAAATGCAATCAGAAGTTTCTCTAAACTTACTTTGTCATGTCTACATATTCATTTTGTCTATAGGTCTTTGGTCAGAGAATATCCTACTAATATGACGCTCTTAAATACACTTAACTCTCATATGTAAATATTGTCTCTTTTTAATGGCTCTATTTAGATAGCCTGTGTGACCTACTGTTATTCCATTGTCAAGTGATATAGTCTTTGAGCCTCTGTAATGTACACCAGATTTTGTTTGTAGAAAGCCTGATATTCCTGCATTCCTTAGTAGAGAGCATTGATGCCTATGAGAGCACCTTGGTCAGTTTTATTCAGTTTAATTCTCCAACCATATCACACATCCTTTTTTTTAGCTTCATGATATAATAAGTTTAAAGGCTTTCATTATTCTTTAAAGTGAGTACTCTTGAAGAAGGACAGTAAGCCAAATTGCTTGTTATCTACCTCTTGTATATGTCTTTATCCTGAAATGTCTGTTGAAAGTTAATGGCGTTTATCAGAAATGTGTCTAAAGCTGACAGTACCATTTAACTCCGTTAGGCCAATTTGTCTCTGCACATGTCGCTAATGCATACTAAACTTTTAAAAGTACTTGTAGCAGTTTGCTCTCTGTCTGGTGTATCTAACAAGATAAGTGCTGTACCCAAGTGTAAATAGTACAGAACTGTCACGTGAATGCGGTGTGAAATAATGCTTGTAATGAAAACTGTGACTTGGGATGTAGGGTAACACACACAGGGGGAACCATGGCACTGGATGCCAGTAAAGGAGCCGGAGCACCCAGAGTCCGTTACACCTCTAGAGGCACTGAGGTGTACTGGAAAACAGGAACAAGTGCAGGAGAAGTGCAAAACTGAAATAGTGGATTCTCTTACCACAGTGGGGTTGGCACGGGATAACTCCAAGGTGCGGAATCTAAGGATTGCCAGGTCTTTACCTTTGACCCCCGCAAGGGGGTACTTGGCTTTGCAGCGGGCACCTCCCAGGTTGCAGTCCTCGGGTTAACCCCCCACTGGTGGCAGCTGGCTGAAATACTGGAACACTGATGAATCACCGGAACTGCAGAACTATAACACACACGATCTCGTGGAGCAATGTACCTTTAAGAACAAAGCAGGTAGACCAGCACTGGAGCAAGCAGGAGTTGAAGATATCCCAGCAGACTGAGTTGAAGAGCTGACTCTCCAAGGTCCGCTGAAGCTGAAACAGGACTTCAAACAAGGCACAAACAGTTTCAGAGAATTAAGCAGCAGAAACAGGCAGCAGTAATCAAAAAGACTTTAACTAACAATAAATTGACATAAATGCTAGAGCACTGAGTACCAGTGCTCAGCTCCTTTTGAATTTGGCGCCGCTGACGTCATGCGTGACGTCAGCAGCTCTGGATTGGCTAGCAACCCGGAAGCGCTGAGTGTAGCCATCTCTCAGTGCTAGCCGGATATCAGAAACCGGCGTTACACGAGCAGTGCGGAAGCAGGTAAGCACCCCTCATGACAAGAACATGGAAATATGTTCATGAATCTGGAGGGCAAAACTCTTTTTTAATGTATTTAACTGCTGAATTTGAAACATAAAGAAAAAAAGTTAAGTGAATAGCAAATCTGAAATTCCAAAATGTGTAAAACTAATTTCCCAAAAGCATACTTATGGGAAATATTCATCCAAGGGGCTGACCTGCCAAGCAGTATTTTTGGTCAATCAACTTAGTATAGTTTCTTACCAAACATATATGGGGGTGATTCATCAACAGGTACTAATAAACAGACGCAAAGAGGTGCTAAAAAATCAGACTCGGAGTAACTGGGGCGGTATTCTTTGACGTTAAACAAAGTGTTCTTATTTTAGACATAAAAGTGATTAATTTAGGTTCGCGCTAGGTTACAAAACATTGTACAAGCAATATTAGGTTACAAAATGTGCACATCTGAAAAAGGGTATTCAAACCTGAAACATATAATGGCACAATTAAACTTGTAGCTTTGTTACCAGTTTCACAGATGCTCCTTGAACTTCGTTATCTTATTTTGGTATTTGATTGTATTTGCAATTTAATACGTGAAGAACAGGACATGTGGAGGGACAGGAGCAATTTTACAGCAATTTTGCTAAGTTATTGGCAGCCTTATACCTTTATGCAAGAATTCACTTGGAAACTTATGTTCCTTAATCACTATAGTATGTAGCAAAATATCTGTTCTTATCATATAATCCTCATAGTGAAGTTGCATCTCAAAAAACATGGAATTTAGTCTCAAATAAGCTATTTATGCTATTTTCTAACTGCAAAGCTTCCATTTGTTGCTTTCTATATGAGTGTCTATTAACACATCTGATTGTTGTATGATCAGAGAAAACATAGCTTATTGCCCAAGATACATTATTTGCAGAAATCCCCGTGCACCAACACATCACAGCTCACCTGTTTTTTTAAGATAAAAAATTTAGAGGGGCATAACATGTGTGTGGTTTGGTAAGGAGGGACAAAGTTGTAGCTGGTCCTGGTTAGGATAAGCCAGGGGTGGGCAAAGTTTTCTCGTACAGGGCCGGTTTAATAATTTTCAACCATGCGGTGGGCCGGAAACATACCCAACGTGGTGAACCCTACCTTTCACCATACTGCGCTGCCCCACAGCACCCCCCATTC
>JAKJJM010027814.1:0-12211 GCA_021901965.1 Pipa carvalhoi
GACTCGTATATTTAGTTATGGGTGCTAGAAGCAGAGAGCTTGTATACTCATTACCTTTAGTTCCACTGGCCTAAATAACCTAACTTATAAAATTCTGTTTCTTTTTTCCCTAATATGAAGATAATTGGCTCTTGCCTCATGGGGTTTTTTTTTGCCTTCCTCTGGATCAACATTGCATTAAAACAGGCTGAACTGGATGGACTTGTGTCGTTTTTCAGCCTTATAAACTGTTACTATTGTTTCGAATAGAAACGTGCGAACTATTAAATCTATTTCCTACAAAGGTCCCACGTTCTACTAAATCGCACAGTAATTAAGAAGCGCACTCGCTTTTATGGATCAGATAAATGAATCTTTCTTAGATCAATGTCAAAATGCTATTAATAGGCGGGATTAACGATAAGGAAGGACATTGTCACATTTTGATCCCCACTGTTGTCGTATGAAAGTCGCCTACGTTACGACCAGTGTTATTTACATCTTTCTACGTGACAGTGCTCTTAGTTCATCACTATATTTTCTTTCATTGCAACGAGTGAGTAAAGATCTAAATGTTTTGCGCACGCAAGTCACGCAAAGAGGTTCGTAAGCACCTGACCGTGTTAAGGTGTTGAATTAGTTGCAAATTGGCCGCAGAGCAGAAAATAACAAAGTTTGCAGAATATGCGTATATGGGAAGTGGCGAATGGAAGCACGTTGTGAACTTAAATTTATTATATTACATTTGAGTTATTAGACCCTTGTCTTATTGTCCTATTGTGTCTTTCCTTTTATCTGTTCAATGCCTGGTAAAAATAATGGATGAAACACCTGCCCCCTCTTTACTTTGATGGGTCTCCTCATCCCTAATGTCATGCCTTAGTAAATTAGACATGTTCCAATGGGCAGTTTCACAGGATAAGAGAAATATGCCAACACGATCTGGCCATTGCTCTTTCTATTATCCTATAAAATGGGATTAAAAGTAAAAAATAACTATTTGCTCTTTCATTCCAAAACAGACCTTTTTCTAATATAGCCTTATCATTTTTGGCCTGTAATTACCTACGTAATTATTTTTAGCTATTGTCTCTAGAAACCTTCACTTAGAGTACAGTTTTAGCAGCAATTCAATATTGTTACATTGTTGCAATCTGCTCTGCTCCTAATGATTTATTAAGCTACCATTTTTTTTCTCTCCGAGGCAATAATCTCGATGCTGCATTAAAAGTTATGAGAGATACAGTATTGGGGGCACTCTAAATTATCTTTATGTAGTTCTACATTTAAAGATTTTATTATTTATTACCCGTTGAACAAAACGAGAGCATACCCATTATATTTCATCTGTTTAGTGTACGTAAAATCGCTTAGTCTTATTTTTCCCTAATATAATAAGGTAGTGTTCTTTTCCTTGTTACAGAAAACTTGCCATCTAAAATGTATTGTATCATCATGATGATAATTAATAATACAAGTACCAATGACGTTAGTTCATATGGCTGCTGGGAATTTGAAAAGGAAAAACTTACAACCAACAGGAGTAATATTTAGTGCTGTTTTCATATAACATAATCTCATGCAGTCAGGTTACTGGGGAAGCTTTTGTGCATATTGTTTGTATTTTAAAGATACAAGGGACATTCCTGCTTAAAGTGAAAGGATACTACAGTTACTAAGGGCTAGATTGGCTCTGATAAGCACAGCCATGTTTACGAGCTATCTACATAATTATCACACATTGGGCGAAATTTATTAAAATCGTGAAAAATCGCAGGTGAATTTTCGATTTTGCGGCCGCGATATAAAAAATTTGCGATGGCGAATTTTTTCGATTTATGCAAATTCGAAAATTCGCGACGGCGAATTTTTTAGATTTATGCAAATTCGAAAATTCGCGACGGCAAATTTTTTAGATTTTGCTTAAATCGAAAAATTGGCCGATTTTCGATTTTAATAAATTTCGCCCATAGGGTGTGTCATAGCTTATAAATTGACAGATCAATCCTCTAATACAGGGGTCGGGAACCTATGGCTCTTTTGATAGCCCCATCTTGCTCGCGAGCCAATTCCGACTCACCTTCATCCAGCGATGCGTCTCCACATTGATGAGGTAAGTTGAGCGCGACGGGTCTTTTCTCTGCTCCTCTGAGGTGAGCCGTCGCACACAAACTTACCTTCTCAGTTTTGAGAAGCATCGCTCGAAGTAGGTGAGTAGTATTGGGCTCGCACCTCCGCCCCCCCCCTGCTCCACAACCACCATCGACAGCAGCCCCCCAACACCCCCGCTTGCAAGGCTCTACCAATAAAAAATTTCGGCTGCGATAGCCAAAATGGCTCTAAGACCAAAAAAGGTTCCCGACAGCTGCTCTAAGAAGAAAAGAAAATACCTGAAATAATGCAATGTAGAACATTGTGAGTCCTGTAAATGACACCCCACTCGCTGGGTTTTTAGAGTGTCACACAAGCTGTAACTAGCACCGAACACCTCTAGACAGATATGTTTTAGACTTTCTGATCTAAGTAGATGGAAAGTAACTAGTGTGCGATGAAAAAGGCTTATTAAGTTATAGAGACAAATTGAAATGGTAGGGAGACTAAAGGCAATGCAACCTGGGAAATACATGCAAATCTAATCTTTTTATTTACATATATTATCCAGGGAGCATTGCCTTAAAGGGGAGATAAAGTCACAGGCAAGGTTGAGTCTTTTCACCTCTATGAACATTGTTGGGAAGGTGCATCCGCTTACACACATGTCCTGTACAAGCTAGGAATCTTCAAAAAGCCAATCTGCTTTATCTTTTTGTTCCAGCGCCATGATTCGAGTCACTTCCTGCTTCCTCTACAACATCAGCAAAAATCCGCCATGTTAAAAAGGAAACAGGAAGTGAAGAGGATAGTGACGCTGAAACAGAAGAAAAGCAGATTGGCTTTGTCTTGAAGCAGGAGGCAGCGCCGGAGTGAATGAGGTGATCGGTAAGCATTTCCTCCCTCCACCCTTATAACAATTACCCCTAGAGAAAATAATCTTTAATTTACATTTATATGCTATGTAAATTTTAAAGTGACATGCAGATCTCCAGTGTATGTATGTATGTATATTTTTATTTATAAAGCGCCACAGGGTTACGCAGCGCTGTTCAATCCAAACAATACAATTATAATACAGACATGGGAAGTGCATAACAAAGAACAAGTGAAGTAAATTACAAGCATATAATCAAGAAAATACATTACTCTAAGTGCCAGGCCATGAATGAAACAAGAGGATGGAGGTCCTTGCTCCATAGAGTTTACAATCTAAATAGGAGGGAGACTTACATAAACAGATAGGAGGGTAACAAAATTTTCTTAATGAGGGGTTCCTGAAGGAGGTTGCCTTGTGAAGAGCGGAGTTGATGGGAATAGAGGGAAATTATTCTAGTAGCAGAATTTAGAATAGAGTGGAGCGGGGAAAGATGGGAAACTGGAAGGCCAGTTAGAAGGACAGTGGTTCATGAACTACAGCATAGTTATAAATGGCAGTCCTTAAAGCACTGGGAGTTTTAGTTTTTCAATAACTAGAGCTCTGCAGGTTGAAGATCACCGTTTTAGGGGCATCGCTAATAAACCAGTCCTGTCGCATTTGAAATCTGCAAGGGTCACTTTCTCTTTTCCAACATCTTCCCGCTTCCTTTTAGGAAAGACTGGAAAATAACTAAACCATCTGAGCGTTACCTCGAGCGAAGGCACTTGTCACATGAAATTTCCCGACATGTTATTCCTTTGGCATAAGTGAAAAAGACAAGCTTTGCCTGAAAGAAAATGGAAATACGCTGGCCGCTACAAAAATAGCATCGGAGAAAAGGGAGCCTGATTTAGGTCTAACGCATGAAAATAACCCAAATTAATTTAAAAAAAAAGACTAAAAAGAGGAGAATAAAAATAAAGAGTATATGTTATTGCCTGCGCACTCAGACTGAGACAAACACCAGCCCATTCGTTACATTCATTAAAAAACAATTAATACACAGATGCTACTTTCAGTGCCTGGACATCGCTAGCATTTTATTCGGATAAAAGATAAATATTTACACTGTAAATTGACAGCTCTGGAGAGAGGTTCATAGGCGTTGTTTTCATTTGCATTCGTTTGTTGGCTAAATCCATCTTTTTTTTTTCAGAGGGGAAAAGACCATTTGGAAAAGTTTTCTTTAGAATATTCGATATCTATTTTTTTTTTAAATATTATCGCTAATTTGCTCTGGCATTACTTGAACTAAATCAGTGATTGGCAAAGTGCAGCTCTTCAGCCGCCATGTTGTGGCTCATGGTGCACTCCCTAGCCATGCCCCATAGCCCCGCCCATGACCTCCGATGCTTCTGATTGGACGTTGGCAGGTCATGGAATCGGGAGTGTTCACTCCTTTCCCTTTGCGGCTCCACGGGAATCAGCCGCCGGTGGAGGAGGGAGCGAAACTGCTCCCTCCTGAAGAAAGTTTGCCGACCACTGAACTAGACAAAAGATTTTTATTTGTTGCTTTGTCACTTGACTTTGTAACTAGACATTTTTCCTTGCGAGTGTCTCGGGGCCCAGTTCACAAACCATTTCACTTTGGTCTAGTTTAAGATGCATAAAAAAAAGAGAAACAAATCTAACTTTTTCTTAGAACATGTAAATCTGAAGCTGATACAATTCTTTATCTGTTGACATTTTAACACTGATCTAGAAAAGGGGAAGCGCCTTCTATACTTTTCTATATTTATTTTTATACTTCTTTGTATTAAGAACAGCGGTTGCAAAAAAACATTCCTGGATTTTAGAACTTCTGTTTAAGTGGCACTACAGAAATAAATTATATTTTATTCTGGTTAATTTGCAAAACAACAAGAATTAGAAGAACTTAACACCATGACTGGTTTCCAGTCCTTGCTCAGTGTACAAGATAGCTTATCACATCATGAAAAGGTGTGGATATAAGTTCTACTCTTTCCAATTGTCTCTTTTATCATTTTTTGTTTGAGGAATAAAATCCTTGGGAAAGTCCTCTGCCAGACTGTTATCTCCTGATAAAGAATAAATAGTGAATTGATCTGAAAAGAAGACTCTAACAAAAGACTGCTCAGAGATTTCTACCTCTGTGCTGTAATTGGTCTAATAAAGTTTTATGTATTTTCCTGTTGTTGGAAGCAGACCAGACTTTCTCCGCGCATTAGAAACTTTATTTTTAAATAAAATACTTTCCCTTGTGTTATTGCGCTGGGCAATTTAGCTGCTATAATATTTGATAAAATGTGCATTGACGTTACCAATAAAACACACGAGTTACTTAGGAATTGGTTATGTCATCGTATGGTGCGTCTTCAGCCAAAAACTTGACTTACAGGTTGGTGACTTCACCAGGTGGCATCCAAGTAGGTCTCCACTTTAAAGTCAGTGGAGAGGCGATATCTTGAAGGTTGCCATCTATTTTCACCATGAAATTTAGTATCACAAATCCATAGGACAATAGCGCCACATGAAAACCTCTTAGTCAGTATATGTCAACCCCTGGAATCAATACAAGATGAGAAACCAATTTTTGTCCTATTGTTTAGTTGACATGATACAGAATTTTACTATTAATGTAACATGCTATATGCTGTTATATATATATTATATGCTGTTGCATATGAAAGTGTAATAAATCCTAAACTAGTGGTTCTCAACTTTTTTTATTGCCGTGACCCTTTAGTACAATTCACCCGTGATTTGGCGACCCCCATTCATTATTATTATTGGGCGACCCCATTCAAACACTATATTTCCATGGTCTTAGGTGATCCCTGGCAATTCGTCATTCGACCACCGAAGTCGCGACCCACACGTTGAGAACCACTGTCCTAGACTATGTTCTGCTTCTTTACCCAGACTAGCTAGCTCTCTATGGAACACATATAAATGGGAAACTGTCCAAAAACAACAGAAATGATGTTAATGATTCACCTACACCATTTTAATAAAGCTACATTTGACATCTTTTAAACCCTATCTTCCACTGCAATTACTTTTATTTAATTACCAGGCAAACCCACACAAACAAAAGGAGTACAACAGTGCTTTATGGCTGATCAGACAAATGTTCAGCCCCTTATGAACTTTCATGAACTTCTGTTGCGCACAGTGAAAAAGCATGTGCACTTTTAGTGTGTTTTCTCAGCTTCTCAGTTATGTGGCTTTTGTCTGTTTGCACTACAGGTGTGCACACAGGCCACAATAGTTCATGTGAATCCATGCACAGCACTAGGTGGAAAAGGTTTAAGACTTTACAAAAGGAGACAATAGGTTATTTTTAATTCAAAACATTTTTTTTCTTTTATTAATTACTTTTCTATTGTGGCCAAATTTCTACTTAAACATCGTGTTGTTTACTAATGAGAGGTTATTATCAGTCACAAATTATTTCTGCACACTTGACTTTGTGGGTATATAGTTGAGTTCCTGGGTACATAGTTGAGTGTGTAGGGTATATAGTTGAGTGTATGGGTACATAGTTGAGCATGTGGGTATATAGATGAGTGTGTGAATGCATAATTAAGTGTGTGGGTAAATTATTGAGTGTGAGTACATAGTTAAGTGGGTGGGTGCATAATTGAGTACATGGGTACATAGTTGAGTGCATGGGTTCATAGTTAAATATGTGTGTACATAGTTAAATACGTGGGTACATAGTTAAATATGTGTGTACATAGTTAAATATGTGTGTACATAGTTAAATACGTGGGTACATAGTGAAGTGCGTAAGTAAATATTTAAGTGTTTGAGTACATAGTTAAGTTTATGGGTACATAGTAAAGTCTTCTGGTTGATAGTTGAGTGAAGGGGTACATAGTGGATGAGTGAGTACATATTTACGTGCCTGGGTACATATTTGAGTGTGTGAATCCATAGCTGAGTTCTTGGGTACATAGTTGACTGTGTAAGTACATACTTCAGTGTGTGGGTACATAGTGGACTGCATAGGTACATAGTTGATTATGTGGTTACATAGTTGAGTGTGTAGGCATATATTTGGGTGCGAGTGTACATAGTTGAGTGTGTGGTTACATAGTTATGTGTGGAGGCATATAGTTGGGTGGGAGGGTACATATTTGACTGTGTGGGTAAATAGTTGATTGAGTGGGTACACAGTTAAGTGAATGAGTTCATGGTTGACAGTGTGGGTACATAGTTCATTGTGTATGTACTTCATTGATAAGGAATACCTTGTAAAATATATAGAAATCTCGAGTTTCCAAGGGATGTTGCCTGAAAAATCCAGTGATATAATTCATTACTCTCTAATCATTTTGAATTTATCATGATAAATGTTTCATAGGGTTCTTACAAGTGGACTTTTTAAACAATGTTGTTTTTGTAATTTGGAACATTATATATATTTACATAATTTATATTTTTAAGTCCATCAGCTTTGCAACCCTATCTGCACGATGAGCCAGAAGGAGAGATAACTCTCCTGAAGGCCATCAGACGAGTCAGCCTTACAGAAGAAAAACCTCCTGATCCCATTGTTAGCATCCAAACTATTTTCCTTAATCAATCGCTACTAGATTAACTTATTTGAAATGCATTTTCTTGCTAAAAAGATATTCAAGCCAGATAATCCTGTAGTGGAATTGTGTGAGTGGGATATCCGTAAGTTTCATGATGAACCATCATTTCTAACATCCTGCACAGTGTGGAGGCAAATGCTCATGGTAATGGAAAGGTAAACCTTAAAAAGATTTGTTGTTTGTCTGAAACAAACCAATGGTAGATGATATAAACTTTGAAATAACAAAATTGTTGGTCCAGTCATTTAAATTTAAATGCCAACACATATCTGAACTTTTTGAATTCATTGTGAAACAAAGGAGATTTTTTCATGTAATTCCAATTGTTCTTGTAGACCATTTTGTCTCCATCTGTAAACCTCACTTTTTCATGCTTGTTGATATCTTTGATGGGTCACGACGTCAATATGGATTTCACCAATGGACATTTTACACAAGTTCAAATAGTTACATTACCCCCCTTTCTGGGTGGCATTTTTAAAAAGTGTTGAAAATTGTGGCTTTCAAGTTGGCAGTAAGGTAATATAGTTACATCCATTGGCATAATACATATTGAGAATAATGAAATCATTCTAACATTAGAATGTCTTTCTGGTATTTCAGTGGACCCTGACAATTTATTCACCAAATACTTTAAAAAAGAACTAAACGTTGGCTTAATCTCTTAATAAACATATTGATTAAATAAGGGATTAAGCCAAAGTTTAGCCATTTTTTAATGTGATATTACACACAAAGGGCGAAATTTATAAAAGTCGGCCTTTTCGAATTTTATCGATGGTAAAAAAACAGGTATCGATTGAATAATATCGATCAATCCTTTTCAATTGTTTTTTCCAATCAAAACTTTACACGCTTATGACACTTTATGACACTTTAACATCGAAAAATATCGATCAAAACGTTTCTATCAGAAAAAAAACAATCGAAAAATACCAATCGATATTTCTCTACCGGTACCCATTCTTTTTTTAACATCGATAAAATTCGCCCAAAGTCTTACATATATATATATATTCAAAAAGCGTATCCAGCAGCGATATATGATACTTGCAGTCTGGTTTATTTGCAATCAGTCACCATTTTTTGGCAGAAATGTCATTAACAAATTATTTTAGCATATAAACCATCTGGAATCATTATTTCTAGATCATTATCTGTAGGTCAAATTATATGTCACCTTCTATTCTCAACTGTCTTCAAAACTGCCCTCTGTTAACCCTCTACTCCTGCCTAAGAAATACATCCCAGCATGTATTTGCTCTCTCTTTTTTGAAACATAACTAATCATTAACCCTAAACATATTGTTATATTTTATTGGCATATGATAACATTAAAAAAAGTGTGTTTTATTTTCAGCTCAGTTTATATCGTATATTAAATTAAATTAGTTTTATATATGGAAGGGCATTTTACATTACTAATAGCTGAAATGTCTGTATTTGATTTGTTAACTGCGAGTGTTTTTAATGTTTCAACTATTTTAAAAGACGAGGAAAAGACAGAATGGACAAATAAAAAGATAAATAGACAATACGGATGAAATGTACTAAAGGGTTAAAATGTTTTTTTGGGGGAAGGAGTTCCCTGGGGAAGGAGAAGTTTGGGAAAAAAAGAGAGAAAATTCAGATTGAAATGGTAGTGGAAGAGACCAGGAATACTGAGGATGCAAGGCTTTCTGGAAACAGGAGGCCAAAGGGTTTGACAGATTCCGGTGACTGACTTGATGACCTTGAATAGGTATCACAGATGGAGGAAGTGGAGAGGACAAAGAGAGGACAAGCAGAAAGAGAGGAAGAGGGGCTTTGGCAGGAAACCCCAGCAAAAAGGTTTTAGGAAAAAAAAATTGGGTTTGGATGATGAAAGGGAAATTAAGGGGTAAATAGAAATCCTATAATATCAAACATCTTATAAATGGCTGTAGTTTTCCCAAATATATTTCTAACCACTAATGTCAAAAGTATAAAGTCTGTAAGTGCAAGAATAGCCTTTTTTTTTTGTTCTTTAAATTGAGATGGACATTTTGTTTTTGCAAGAACTCTTTTTAGACCCACACAGATGAAATTTTTAAGGCAATTAGAGAGTTCATTTCAGGGCCTTCCTTTTGTTCTCTTTCGATCAAGCCTTGCATAGGAGCAACCTTTAAGACCCGTGAGATAACACTTAAATAGGTCAATGAGGTTCAGGTGGGAAGATGCATGGTCTTGGATATCTCACTGTAAGGATAGAATTTCTTGTTGATAAAGATCTACTAGCCTCAATCAAAGCTGGAGAGGAATCATCTTTAATGTGATTAAGCCCTATCTTTTTAAGTAATGGCCAAAAAACAGGGGTGGTCCAGCTGGACTAAGATATTAATTTCCTAATGAGTATAATTAGAGAGGCAAGTCTGGTGGATGCACATATTAAGCACTCCCTACACCTCACAATGTTCATGTGTTATAGAGGAAGCTGTCAGAGTAAAATAGAGATCTGGAGGAGGTCTTCTGGGAGGTCTTCTCCCTTCTTCTATTAGGTGGTCAGCTTTGATGTTGTACTTGATTCAAAGGGCCTTGATCTTTCTAGGATTAAGAAATGCTGGTCCATTTCTCTACTCAATTCAAATTGGAAAATTCTGAGGGCAGTTTTCAGAATGATGATGGGTGGAATGCAGACAGACGGAAGGGGGTGGTAATCTTGACTTATCCTGACCTTTATCAGGGTTGTTGTTGGATATTTGGCTTTGTAACTATGATGATACTGAGCACTTTGCATTGGGTACTTGCATGATGATGGGGAGAAGTGTTTTCTCAGCCAAACAATTGATAAACCATGAATGATAATAATTATACAAATCCGAAACATGCCAAGTCATTTCTCTTATCCCCGTTCTGAAATGCATGATGTTTACTGGCGTCCATACAAGTAAAATATACATAACACAGGATTCTAATTCTTGGATTAATTAAGTATCAAAGCTGTTAAATTAGAACATTTTGTGGTGTAGATGAGCAATGCCGGCCACCTTCACAGTGGCTGAAAACGTGGTGGGAAGTGACCGCCTTTCCTCGCCTCTTTTTCATAGACAGTTTTATACATAAAACACACCAGGTTTGGCTCCAGTTCCACTTTCAATTTTTAAGATTGATAGGGCGAAATTTACTAAAGTTGAAAATGATTTTTTTTGCCACAAAAATGGCTGAAAAATAGCCAAAAAGGTCAAAAATTATGTTAAATTATATCTGTTAATGGACAAAACGCTTTTCAGCATATCCTATGAAATTTTTATTTATTTACAAGTTTTTACTATTTTTCCGGTTTGACTAAAACTTACTCCCCTGGTGGAGACCATTTGTTTAACTGTGACTTTTCCATTTTATTGCATATTTATTGATTCTTCCCTAATTTATGAAAATTCTTTTTTTTTTTCATTTTGGTTTCAATAAAATTGCCACTCAGGAATCCATGTAAATTATTATTTTCTATGGATCAGTAACACGATCAAAACAATGCAAAAGTATTGAAAAATGTAACAGAACCAACATAAAAAATCAAAATAGGAGTTTTTTTCTTTTAAATCAAATTGACTTTTGTCTATTTATTTATTTATTTTTTATTAATGGGAGAATAAATAAAAAGAAAGGAAAACAAATTAAAAAATATATATTTTGACCCTTTTAAAGTCACTTCTGGGTCAAATTAAAGAAAATATAATGTAAATGGGAGAAATATGTGTTCAATAAGTGTTTCCCATAAAATAATTCCAGGGCCTCCTTTCAAGATTAAAGTCCAAGTTCACCAGAGGAAAAAATAACTGGTACTGCTCGAAGGGCCTACGATAGGGATTGTCAGAACATGTAAATATATGCGGATATGAAATACAATGATAATCATCTGTGGAATTTTTTTTTTATATATATTATAGACAAGCACAAACCAAATAAAGCATTATTAGAGATAATACAATGGTATCTTTGTGGAATAACACACTGCCAATTTAGCGATATCACTATTTGTGGAATGTATAGACTAGGCAGTCCAAATGGTTATCTGGAAAAAAACAGAAAAATAAATCAGCGATTACAATCATAAAAAGGGTTTAACAGACCAGTAGTCATTAAAGCCAATCGGTTCCATACTGTTTAATCTCCTCAGTAGCCTCCCTCTGTAATAGGATGTTTTGATTGTCACCACCTCTGTTAGGTAGTATTACTTCCTCTAACACTAACCAATGAAGCTGGGTCACTTGGTGTTTACAATTAAAGGAGTTTCTAGACACAGTGGTATCATTGGTAGATTTAGGATGGAAATTATTTATATTCCGTCTATGTTTTTTGAAATGCTCTTTCACTGGTCTGGTGGTTTGTCCTACATAGTACTTACCACACGGGCATTTAAGCATATACACCACATTTAGGAGTATTACACGTGGCATAGCTTTTGATATAGACTTTGTTGCCTTGTGTGGGGTGGTTAAAGAAGGAGCCCTTGATGATAGACTGGCAACAGATACAATTTAGGCATGGAAAAGTACTTGTTTTGTTATTTCCCAGAAATTTACACTTAGAGCTGGTGGCAGGTTTAAAGGAGAACTATAGTCAGATTACATCTTTACATATGTTGTACTATACCTTAGTGAGAACCCATTCATCCCTGTAGTTGTTTCATCTGAAGCTG
>JAKJJM010027819.1:0-11284 GCA_021901965.1 Pipa carvalhoi
GCCTCTACGTCTTACTTTCGGGGTACGTCTTACATTAGCCGACCCCTTAAAACCCCCGCTACGTCTTACTATTGGGGGTGTCTTACTATCGGGGAAACAGGGTAATATTGTGATAACTGAGGGGTAATCACAAGCTTGTGCAACTAAAAAGCTTATGCACGACAAATAAAAAAGATGAAAAAAAAAACTAAGGGGGTCATGCTGTAAAATCCGAATTGTTGTGTAAAGGTGTGAATTCACCAGCTAAAGACAGTCGCAATAGACTGTTACTGTCGCAGTCGCAACTTTATAATGAGAATTTTGTCGCAGTCGTGACTTTACAAAAGAAATGTCAAAGCTGGAACTTTAAAAAAATTCTCACTTTACAGCATGACCCCCTAAGTCAAATAATAATAATTAAAAAAAAAAAAATATGACCAATGCTAGAATTTATTCCAAGGTAAACTGGCATGATGTCATCTAACCTATGTCATCCACTTATTTAATTTTTTTTAAGTATGGTTTTTTTTTTGAGCTTTTTCAGCTAAAATTATTATTTAACTCCAGCTCTGTCTTACAATCCCTAAATTCTGCCTGGACCAAGACTTGAATTCCTAATCCTGTTAGCACAGAGGCTTTAAAGCACTTTCTCAATCCTTATATATATTTAACAGAAGGGCAAAGCTAATCCTACAAAGAGCCTACAGGTGCACAGCTAACAGATGTCAGAAAAGTCCTCGAATCAAATATCAGACATTTTTCTGTTCTTTAAGCATGGAGTGTAAAGACCAGTGAAAGCATAGCTTAAAAAAAAAAGGTGGGATGTTTAAGACTGTAAATTGCCATTCGGATTTAATGGTATTTCAACTTTACGTTATTTCTAAGTCTGAAGTTGGCACATTGCCCACAACAGCTGACACTAATACAGCCTTTAACTCAAGAAGGAAAAGAGTAAACCAAACTATTGGATGGAAGTTGTTAAGATAAAAGTGCAGTCCACATGAACTATAAAGAGCACTGAGAGTAAATTAGCTCAAATTCAACAATGCATATGTAGTATCATTTACTAACACAGGTATGAAAGTACAGTAAACTATTGCAACCAACCAGCATTGGGTAGGTGGTGGGTGATTGCCTGCTACAGTTGCTCTGTGCCTCCCTACTCTTTTACAAAAGTGTTAAGTCTAAATTTAGGAAAGGAGTGGGTTTTCTCCATATTGTGATTTGTGCATCATGTTCCTAACTTAACATAGCATTATGTTAGTTGACTATGATCTGATATTCATACCATGTGATGATGGACTTTAACAACAAAGTAATGGCAAAACTGTACCAGTCTGGTTATTGACCTGACTGGATCATATGAGCAATATGCCGGGGTTCATACTATAGCACATTCCAGCCTAGAAATGTAAGAAACATTTAGATTTTCTTATGTCCTTTAAGTGACTGAAATGTATTTGTTCAGCCTTCCTGGAATCCCATTTCTAAATGATTTGCCCTTTCATACCAAGCTGCAGAAACCTTATTTCACGACTCATTTAAACATGCAAGGCATGTTTTATTCCCTACGCTTTTCATAAACAGAAGCTGTAAATTGTCCATTTATGAAACCTGGAAAGTAAAATGTTACCTTAGGTTCCTTAGCACATGCAACATTAAATTAGATTAAACATTAAGATACAAAGGAGGTAATTAGCCTGCTCTCATATTTTTGCTGTTTGCTTTTATTGTAATACTATTTAGCATGAAAGAGGAAAAATGGCAACACAATATAAAAAAAAGGTGTTGTATAATTAAACATCCTTTATTTTCGTTTGCCATATTTATATTTTTTGAAAATATATCACTGTTACATGTACAGATGGAGCAAACTTCACAAGAGTTTTGGTCACACCATGCATTTGATAGAGTAAAACAGTGCGACTATCTCTGACTGACAGTTACAGTAAATAAAGATGAATCTATCCATATATCTGATTTCACCATTTATAAAAATAAATGAGGCACTTCTTTTATGACTTAAATTTTAATCTATACATGCTTCTTTACAGTGGTTTTAAGTTTGATTATAGTCCTTCATACAATAAAGGTTATTTAGCTTTATTTTTTTTTGGATGGTCTCCCTGTAATCTTATTATACTGACAGATCTAAAATGCTGCATTTAATGAATACAAGGTTTATTTTATTTTATTTTGTATAACCATATAGGCGAAATATTATTTTGGCTTGAATTATTGAAATGGAAAGTTTTGTTTGTCGACATCAACTGTACCAACTGATTATAACCAATAAAGGATGCTAGCGCATTTAGGGGGTTATTCCGTAAACTCCAAATTTGCCCTTCCGAATTCACCGATAGCAAACTCCTATTATAAAGTCGCGATCGCGACAATTCTCCCATTATAAAATCACGACCGCGACAATTTTTTAGTGGCGGTCGCGATTTTATAGCGGGAGTTCGCTATCAATGAATTCGGAAGGGCAAATTCGGAGTTTACGGAATAACCCCCTTAATGTTTATGTAACAAGGTTGTATCAGGAAATATAAGAACTTCCACTTGTATCCATAAATGAGTATATGAAATATGGGCACGCAATAAACTACATTATTTTGTCTAAGGGCTTGTAATCGTAACAACCCTTTATTATTTATTGTAATTGAATGTTTTAAGAAGTTAATTTGTGAGTGACCACAACAAGTTGATTTTTCACAGGAAGGTTGTAGTAGTCACATACTCTGAAAATGTCCCAAAAGAGTTTCCTACCTTTTCAGTGCATCTCAACATCTCCTAAAAAATGCATCAGAAAATGTTAAGAGGGTTTAATAGGCTGAGTGCTGCAACATTTCAAAAGCAGTGACAATACTCAAAATGTAAGCATAATGTAAAATGAGCTATTATGTCGCAGTTCTCCACTTTTTTCACTTAGAAAAGGTTTTTATTAGTTATTGGCCATGCATTTTAGGCAGTGCTTCCCTCTTCGGTCATGATCAGTGCTAATATTTATAACAGCTACATCTATAATTTAAGCATCAACAAGCAACTGAAGCATGAAGACCAGATGATTCCTATTGACTAGTCATATCTCTAAGATGTAGCATGGGGATTGCATTGAAATGTGTAAGGAATATTATTATCATTGCTTGCTGTTGATGCATACCTATAAGGACAGCTAATAAGAGATAGAAAACCTTTTCACATTGTAGTCAGCATATAATATTTCCAAGAAATGCTTTTCAGTGATATACCAGCCCTGAATATATGCATCGTTAGGTTGTTACTAATAGATGTAATATGCTGGGACTTGTATTACATAAATAAAAGTTTAGATTGTAAGCTCTACAGCACAGGGAACTCCCTACCTTTTGTCTTAACCACAACCCGGTATTTAAAGTGATGTACCCTTGTGATATTATACTTGTATTGTTTAATGCACTTTTCCCATGTCTGTGTTATATTTGTATTGCTGAATTGTACAGCGCTGCATAAATTTGTGGCGCTTTATAAATAAAATTATACATACATACAAAAGTCTACAATTCTAACATCCCTATAATGATAATTTAATTTGACTGCTAAAATATTTTTGTTTGAATTTTTAGGTGTTTCCTGGAAACAATGATCCAACAGAAGTTGTCTTGAACAAGATTCCCCAGCAAGTGTTGACACGCTTTGTTCGATTCCGTCCACAGACCTGGAACACTGGAATAGCAATGCGGGTTGAGTTGTATGGCTGCCAGATTACAGGTTAGATTTAGCTTAGTACACATGTTAGATATACTCATTTCATTTTAAAAGGAATCCTATTGAACTTTCATTTGCCCTCTCTATTACCATTGTGCTTGTCAATATGTAGTATAACAGTCATTTTTCCCTTTTGTAAAATAGTTAAAAATTAGATAAAATTGCACATCAGGGAGTATAGAAATCTTTCTACAGAATTTCTTTTTTGACTGCTAAAAGATGTCATTCACTGGAAAACAGCAACCACAGATCCCAATTGAAGTTCCAATAATTATCTTAAAACTAGTGACAGAAAGTTGTCATCCTTGACTGTAAGTAGTTATGCATTATGAATGTATGGGTATGTTACAAATTTTGTTGTTAACCTTACAGATTCCCCCTGTTCTAATATGTTGGGAATGATGTCCGGTCTAATCTCAGACTCCCAAATAACAGCATCCTCAACCAGAGAATACCTTTGGTCTCCTGGTGTAGCTCGCTTGGTGAGCGGTCGTTCTGGCTGGTACACCCATATTTCATCTTCACAGGCAGGAAATGAATGGCTACAAGTGGATTTGGGATCTGTGAAGACAGTGAAAGGGGTCATTATACAAGGTGCACGTGGTGGAGACAGCCTTCAAGCTACAGAAAACAGAGCGTTTGTGAAGAAATTCAAAGTTGCTCACAGCATTAATGGAAATGACTGGGACTATATACAAGATACAAAAGCAGAGCAACCCAAGGTGTGTGTAGTATTTGTTACCGAATAGCATACAATAGTTCAAAAGCTTATTTAAGAAGAATTCAAATGAACCAGTTGCATCCCAATTAATGACTCATATATTTTTTTTATGTTAACGGCAAAATTGATTTCCCTAGTTTAAAAAGTACAATTAGAAAACTTAAACATTTTGCAAAATCTGTAAGAGAAAATACTGTGTTTCTTTAAATAGTTTTTAGAAAATATGTTGATGATGGTTTCCCTTAAAACATAGGGTAGGAGCAATAGTCAAAGCAACACATGGAAGCAATATCAGTAAAACTTTATTATCCTTAACAATTGCTTCAGAGAAAATCAGAAAATTAAAAAAAAAAAAAAGAGGGTAGATAATGTTTAAAAATTACATGTTTCAGAATTGTTGTCAGTTCCATGTTTAGTAAATTGTCAGTCTTTGAATATGAAAATTAATTATCTGGCCTACATTTTCTTTCCAAACTAATAATTCTCCTTTGCAGTAGTGGTGGTTAAATGTGATTGTTGCTGATCTTGCTTTTGTATCTGCTTTAGCTATTCGATGGGAACATGCACTATGATACTCCTGAAGTTCGCAGGTTCGAGCCAGTAGCTGCACAGTTTGTCCGTGTTTACCCAGAAAGATGGTCTCCAGCAGGAATAGGCATGCGGATGGAAGTACTGGGCTGTGATAGGCAAGGTAAGATGAATGTGTAAAACTCAGATAAGTATGTGATTGGGAAATAAAAGGGAGCAAACTATCTATAAACAGTGCTTGGCAGACCAGACCTGTTATTATATATACACTAAACTATATATGTGTGCATTTCTTGAAATATTTGTCTTAGCTAACCAGCCAAATATCACCAACCCTGCTTTCTCTGGTGATGCTGCTACTGTTGACCTAGAAATAAGGGGTGAAATTTATAAAAGGCAGATTTAATCTTTTTCGACTTTTATCAACGGTACAAAACCGGGTTGCAATCGAAAAGTATCGATCAAAACTTTTCATTTGTTTTTTTTTTCCAATCGAAATGTTTCGATTGATACTTTTCAATCCGTTACCAGATATGACACTATCCCAGCAGTAACGGATCAAAAAGTTTCGATCAACTTGTATAAATTTCGCCCGATATTAACAGGCTGGCTAAAGATAACAGTTGTATTGCAACCACTAAAGAAAAGTGGGTTGCTTGCACACCTTCAAAAACCAGACAGTGAAGATCACATAAGGCTGGCTTCTAATGTTAAAGAACATTTCATTTACTTTGCTAATGTATGCTGTGGGATGGATATACCCTGGGATACATGAAAATTAAGATCTGCTCACCATATGGGCTCCAGTGACATGCTCTGTAGTTTCACTGAACCACAGCTGGGAAACACATCTCCTGTTTCAATTACAGGAAGCAGAGAGGAGCAATCTTAATATACTGCTTTAGAATGTTCAGTCTGAGCACATAACTCACTTCCTGTGTTATGTCATCTTGAGATACTACATTTTTTGATGTTTTTTTAACAATAGAAACTAAGGAACCCATGGATCAAGGGATATTAGAGACTTTGTTTGGCATTAAAAGATCTTGTGTTATCTGATAAAGGAAACTTCTAGGTGACCTAATATCAGTGGCGCATATATTTATAAAGTGAGAATTCGACTGTCAAATTCTCAAACAGTGGATTCCCATAGCAAATCGGCGACCGCGACAATATTCCCATAGTAAAGTCGAAACCGCGACAATATTCCCATAATGGAAATCCCATCTATTGGGTTGTATGTAACCATCATTAGCTGGTTAATTCACACCTTTACCCAACAATTCGGACTTTAGTCAATAACCCCCTATGTCTGTGGAACAATAGAGCAGCCATGCACATCACAGGCTGAGGTAAAATACAATGAATCTGTTATATTGGCTTTCTTGTATTGTTTGGTAAGCAACAGAGAAGGTTCTCCTTGCTTTGTGACCCATGTACCCAAATAAATTTAGGATGATTTCTCATGGTCTAGTTAATGGTTTGTCTTAAATGGTTACTCAGTTTGTTGGGCTAATAATACTAATTATGCTTCACAGCCATTATTCCTTCATTTGTATTCCAAAACAAACATCATAAGACATCAGGAGAAAAAGTACTGATCTGCTAGGACTGGAAGAGCACCGTATAGTGCATTTATGGGACAAAGAGTGGGAGGGGGCCCCCATTCTGCAGCTTTTAGTTTCAAAAAATCCAAACACAAAGCTAAAGGCTATGCATTTTCTACCTGAGTGAGTGTTACACTTACATGGTTATTTAACTACAGAATACAAAACAAGTGACCAGACAGGAAAGCTAACACATCACACGTGGAGGCTTCTTAAAGCATGCATGTTATGTAAACCATGTGTTCGCACAGACACCCCCCCCAATCATGTAAGGAAGGTTCCAGTGATGAGTCTTTCAGTTGGCCCAACAAAAAAGGTTTATTAGCTTGCCGGATCGTAAAATGACTTTAATTACACGAAAGTCTATACCCTGTATTTATAAGCAGTGGTTTTCTTTGGCTATATGTTCCCATAATTGTTCTTTAAAACATGTGTATATAGTTTATTTAGCACAGAGACCTATATTTATCTAATGTCTGCAGATAAAAAACTGTCTACTCTGCCGAGATAGAGTAAATGTCCATAGACATCAGTAAAACTGTGCCCCAAGTGGGATAATAGGGTAATGCTTGTCTGATTGACATATTGGTAACTTATTCACAAGTCATACTTTGGCACTTCTCTAGTCGTACTCTACAATATAAAGATTTAGACTGTGGTTTAATGCAAAGGTGTGCACATTCAGTTGTAGTCAAGGGTTACAATTCTTTCTGTCACCTTCTATGGTTGTCATTGATTAAACTGGAAGGAAATTCATAAACAGGGCAATTGTTTACTAAAGTCTAATACCCTATAACAGCCAATCAGAGTCTGGTTTTCGTTATTCTAACCACCTGTCCTATTGATTACTGTTGGCTGATTGCTCTGTGTGTTGCACCACTGTGACATATGTATATTAAATTATGTGCTGCAGAGTATATCTCCCGCTTTCAGATAGGGGATTTCGGTTCATGCTATTCCAACTTCATAAACCTGGAGTATGGGACCATTTTAATTTTCTTGCTTTTATCCCAATGATCAAGTTGCAACAGTATAAACATTTTTAAATGCTGCTAAAACCTTGCTTTAGGTTCAGCTTTTTTTCAGGTGGAGATAATAACAAGATAAACATGATTGTGAGGAAAATGAAAAGAAAAAAATTAGACTATGACTTTACATCCTCTTAAATCCTACCTTATGTACAAATGAATAGAAAAACTTTTAAGTGGACAATAGCATCTGAAACCCTGTTATTTGCAGCAGTGATGTAACTGCAGCTGACCTTAACCTGTGGGATTCTGCTCAAGGACATTTGAGTCCTGGTTTCTTAATCCCACTTGTCTTCACCTCATTCTTACTTTAAAAAGTCCGAAAGCAAATCCCCCACTTCGATTCTGCACGGCTGTCTTGATCTCCAAGTTATGTGAGTAAGGCTGACAGCTGCCAGCTCTGCAGTCTTTCCTTTTCCGCTACAGTTTCAGAAACCAGAGCACTTGTTGGCTGGGGTTAATAACTGACCAGCTTTACACTGAGGTGCTGACGGCTAAAGGTTGAAGGTATCAGATGACCACAGGTCACTAAATGAAGAAGGACTTGGTCATGGTTTTGCAAATCCCTTGTGAGGGGCTATCTTAAACAGAATAAGAGAGCAAATACCAGATTGCTTTATCCAAGAAAAACACAAATGATTCATCCTTAAATGACCTGGCTTTTTCTTAACTCATACTGTGCCTTAAGAGGCAGGCCTCACTTTTATATTTTTAAGATTTAACAACGATGTGTTTTTGGAACAGATACTAAAACAACTTTAAAACACTTAAAGGGGAACTAAAGGCTTGTAAGTCTAGGGGGGATTGTTTATAGGGAGGGTTATAATACTTAACAAAAGCTGCTCTTGCATCAAGTTACAGCGATCTTCATTTCTTCAATTGCAGCATTAAAATCCCCTTCATGTTTAAGCCTCATCTTCAACACCACAGCGTTGAACAAGCTCTGAAGCTGTATTAGGTCATAAAATACTATACTTTATATGATTAAGTGAGATAAAAAAGTACAGTGAAAAGTAAATTATGCATAAAGTGTGGGCTGCAGGCACTAATTGGGGCCCTAGGCAAATCTAGTGGGCCACCCCAGAAATGTCCCCTCCTCCTGACTCCAAGGGGGCCTCCAGCATAGGTCTTCTACAAAGCGCTGCTGGAGTCAGGGGGCCAGGGATGCAAAACTGGGAGGTGCCGCAATGTCGGTTTCTCGTGATGCATCAGAGTAGTCCTAAACTCCTGATGAGTCCCTCTGCCCTGCTCTATCTGCCTAATGGATGGTGGCGGTGGCATTGGGAGGCTAGAACTACTCCCCATGCACCCCATTTGGTCCAAATTCCATAGACTGGCAGCCTTCAGAGGGGCATACACTGGGATATTGCTCAGTTTTCCTCCCTCCCCCAATGCTTGCCCTATCTCATATGTTCAGTTTTTACCTAGTACCCAACTGTAGTTAAAAATATAAATGCTCTGATTGGTGTAATAAGAGATTCTTCCCAGTTTTTTTTTTGTTTGTTTTTACTAAATGTCAGTTTATTTTTTTAAGGGGGGGATTTTAAATACCAAAAACTAAACATTTGAATAAGTTCTACCCATTATATGTATTTCTAAGATTCTGGTCCCAGTGCGTTTGCTTTGTAAATGTACTAAAAACATAATGCAAAGATTCCTAGCAGAGTATTTGTACGAGCGATAGAAAAAGACAGTTCAGAGTCAATTGCTTAATGCAAATAAACAGGAATAGAACACCTGAAGTTTCATTCCCACAACCCAAAGTCCCTCTGATGTATTCAGTTGTTTTGAGCCATTCCTTACATCTGGTATGGATGTTTTTGAAGTTCCGAGTGTCTGCTTTCAATTACTGCGCTGCTGGGCGGCTCAATCTGGAGCTGCTTTTTGCTTGTCTGTGCTCAGAAGGGGGTTTTCTCCTTTTTCCACTCTCTATATCAAATAGTGAGACCTCCAATCGCTTCTTTTCCATTATCTCAAGTAAATGTTCTATGTTGGTATATTAAAACGAGAACCGCAAACAGCTCAGTTTAACAGAAAAACATCACACGCTTTTAAAACTTCACGGTGTGGACATTTTGTGAATAACTGCCTGCAGCCAAGAAATAAATTCCTATAAAAAAAATCTGTATCCAGCTGGGATTATGATTGGGAATTAAAGGGGTATTACCAGAATATACAAAAATTTTTGGAAAAAAAAAACAGGTTTTCGTGGATGCTAAATGAGTCATTTCCACGAAGGCCTCTTTCACACTGCTGTGTTTTGTATGATTCAGTTAGAGCAGCACTTAGTTCTGGCAGCATGCAAGCACATTATATTATATTCTATTATGCAGGCACATATAAAGCGGTGTGGAGCAGTACAAATGGTTTTCATGGTTTTCATTCATTTCTTCATGTGTAAGTAGTTGTTTCTGCTTATGGTTGTCATATATAAGCTGATGATCCACAACTTTGTTCACTGCACTTATTACCTTGCTATCTGTCATTGTAAGTCTCCTCCCATTTAGATTGCCAGCTCTGCCAGGAAGGGATCTTCATCCTCTTGCCTCGTTCATTGGCACGCACTTAACAGCTGATGTGTATTCATGGCACTGTGTTTGTACACATGTAAACATTATATGTTCCGTTAGTGGGTATCCTTACTGACCTGTAGAATGCTACTAGAATTCCTAGTCATCTCTGTGGAGTTGCAAAGATGTTTTTTGTTTTTCAACCTTTTTACTGCTCCATGAATCCTGCACTAAGTCTGACAGGCCAGGGCCACACTAGTGTTTGGAAACATTGCCCTTTTACCACTCCTTTTGCTTTCCTTGATATGACCTCTGTGTTATTGAACCTAAGCATGTAGTGCCCCGGGGTGTGGCTGAACACTAGTGACTTCAGTAACAGCTAACGGTGCTGCAAAAAAGAAGAGGAATGTTTTGCAATAAAATCTCAGTGTCTGAGAACTCCAGCCTTGTTTGTAGCAGGATTAGATGTAGGCAGAATCCTTATTCCCCTAGATATCCATATGTGCATTACTGTTTCTTCACTTCTCACAAGATAGGGAAGATTTCACATAAATATCCATGCACTGCTCTGTATGAGCAATTTGTACATGGTCACTGCCCCTTTAAAAGTAATTGCTATGAACGACAGACCCATATCTGCTCCTTTATGTGAAGAATATTCTGTTTGCCTTTACAGTCCATTCAATGTTTTTAATAAATAATTAGCTCAGTTATATACAGAGTATAGTCTAAAATACTAGGGGGGTCATTCCGGTAGCTCCGAATTTTCTGTCCCGAATTCACTTATAGCGAACTCCCATTATAAAAGTATAATATATATAATATATATAAGTGAATTCGGGACAGAAAATTCGGAGCTACCGGAATGACCCCCTAGGTGTGCATAGATCTACATTCACAGGACTATTTTGGCCGAGTGTATCCTTCTGTCTGTGTAAGTAGTCTTCCTACTACTTCGATTGTAAGCTCTGCGTGGCAGGGACCTCCAACCTCCTGTGTCAATCACAACCCGGCACTTAAAGTGTTTTTTATGCTTGTAAGCTACTTGCTTGTATTGTGAAATGCACTTTTCCCATGTCTGTCTTATGTTTGTATTGCTGAATTGTACAGCGCTGCGTAAATTTGTGGCGCTTTATAAATAAAATTATACATACATACATACAT
>JAKJJM010027840.1:0-12351 GCA_021901965.1 Pipa carvalhoi
AGGTCTACCTATGATGTAAATTACAGACGCCTCTCATCTTTTTAAGTGGGATAACTTGCACTATTGGTGACTGACTAAATACTTTTTTTCCCCACTGTAGACAAGGGAAATCAAGGGAATTAATTCTGATTGTAGTTTCTCAACTAAATATTTTTAATAAGAGAAAATAGTACAGACACAGTCTGGACGTAAGTGTAGCGCCTAAATGGAGATTATACAATAATAAATATATAAAAATATAAATATAAAAATGTCACAATATTTAAAACCATAAAACACCAAAAGGAGTCCAATGCGCTATGACCCAAATCGGGACAGTCTGTCTCTGATGTCCAAGTTTGATAAAAAAGAGGCCGGGGTGCTTCTGTGGAGTTCAGAGGCTGTGGGAAGCGCAAAACAGATATAGGGATACACCCTAGTGCATCATTACCTTTTTAATAAACGATGTGAGATTAAAATATATATATAATGTCAAAATGACAAAAAGTGACTAACTCAGCATAAAAAAGCCAGTGAAAGAAATCCTGCAAGGATTTCAAAGTGATACAGGTGCACAAAAAAACTTAAAAAAGGTAATTCAGTGACAAAATGTGCAACAATTGTGTACAGTGAATTAAGTACACTCAAATATGCAACTAAAATGATGAATAGTGCTCAGTGGAATCAGCACTGTACGTGAAGGAGTGATTAATTACCCCCTCAGGGGAGAGAACTCACCAGATACCACTGATGAGTTCAGCGTGTAAAATAGGGTATGTCCCTCTTTGTCCTGGTACGTTTATTTTGGAATCCTTCTGTCAAGGGGCTCAAAAACAGGAAAATACAATAGTGCAATACTGTGTGGTAAAGATATTGCTTTAATATAATTCCAAGTACTCACAAACATAAGATGTAGTAAAGCGCAGTTAAAATGTGCAATGAAAGTCCCAAAAACGAGTGTTGGAGCAATCCTCTGCAAAAAACAGGTACTTCTCGCTGGTGCATAGACTGGCTTCCTCAGGAGAACAAGTGTTAATACTATCCAAACGACTGTTTTACCGGCGATAAAGCAATATCTTTACCACACAGTATTGCACTATTGTATTTTCCTGTTTTTGAGACATACTAAGATTTTAAAGGGATCTGATAAAGAACCCAATTAGTTGTCTACTGAGATCCATATATTCTGACTGAATATTCCTATTCAGACTGAACCCTCAGGTTCTGAACAGTTGCCCCAAGGTTATGTAGGAAAAAAATTTCAAGTTAGAAGTTTCTCTAAAATATGCAAACTCTAACCCTAACCCTAGCCATGGAAATGCATACATAGATATTTTACCAAATATCTTGTCCCATTAGAAAATGCAGAAACATAGTAAAGTCACTACAAGGATATATGAAATATGTATTAGAATATATCTACAAAATATTTTAACAGACAGAACAGATGATTGATATGTGTATCATCAAATGGCGAACTTGATAGATTTATCTCTTTCTGCAATCTTACTAAGTAAAATGAGACATGCAATGTATATGCACACGGTATATTCTTGGAAGAATGACATTGTCTAAAAATAACTCATTCTGTGGCAGTCACTAGTAAATGGGTAACAGAGGGAATCTGCGCACATTATGAGATCAAAGCAATGTAAAGGAAAAGAAAATGTATCAGGAAATTAGCTAGAGCTAGATAAACAATCAGAATTAAAATATCAAAAACTGTAATAATAAATATATAATCAGCAATGTGGTTAATGTGTGATTATTTTAAAATACATTGGGATCTAACCTATTAGCACAGACCTCCCTTTGTATTGCACTAAGAAACAATTAAAGGAGAGTTAAAGTCATAGGCTGGCTGTCTTGCTAAATGTGCTTAGCTAAAGAGTTCATTCAGTAAGCCAACCTTCTGGTTGAGTCCACTGTTTCACTCTAAAATGGAGAACTCTGTTAGTATAGACCAGTGGTCAGCAAATTGCTCCAAGGAGGGAGCCATATCGCTCCCTCCTCCCCCGGCGGCTCCTTCCCAAAGAGCCGCAAAGGGGGAGGAGCGAACGCACCCGATCCCATGACCTGCCGACATCCAATCAGGAGCGTCGGAGGTCATGGGGCGGAGCCAGAGAGTGCGCTGCGAGCCAAAGAGCGGCGGCTGATGAGCCGCATGTGGCTCGCAAGCCGCACTTTACCGACCACTGGTATAAACAACAGAGGGTCTAGAACCACCCTCTTCACCCACTGACCCAGCACTGCTGTGTAAGCCTTTACACATGCTCAGTCAGAGGCTGTGCCACAGATGCCACATGCACAACAGGCATGGGCAGTTCTAAGCTCCTGCAAGTGATTGCATTGTGATTCTTCAATTTATTTGGAAACAAAAAACTCAGACAGCACCTCTCAAATGCACTTTATAGATATAGATTTGAATCCATACATGTTACTGTTCAGTTTATCTACTTTTGGTAAACTGCTTCTTTTTGCATTTGTAAATGGTATATAAACAAATCTCTTTTTTTGACCCAAAGTCAATTACAGATAGGGACTTCCCTGTTGTCATAGAAAAATAGTTCTCCACCTTTACAGATACAGAGGTAGTATTACATGTTGCAGGAGAAGTCAGATATTTCTGATTTTTTTTTAGGGCAGACCAAATAATATAGAAGTTTGTGTAGCAGCGATATTACGTTTAGTTACAAAGCATGATTTCCTCTAAATTTGCATTCGATGGAGAACTTGCTGTCACTGCTTCCCAGTGTCTGGTCATCGTTATGCAGTCTTGTGTCTACCTAGTACTGCTTGTCCACATATCAGTTATTAGGTGGATGATGGAATTCCAGTGTGAGAGAAATAAACTGTGACCTCATACTTTAGACATAATCTATTACTTCCACCTGCAGACCTATTTCCCTCTGATAAAATATCATAAGTGGAAGCGTACGCTGGCAGTACTGTAAGTAAGTTAATGGAGGCTCCCTGGAGGTGGTTCACTGGCATTACAATGAATTTTTCAGCAGACAAAAAAGCATGTGAGGCAATACAAGGTGTTGGGCATTACCTTAATTCAGTTGTTGGCAAAGTGCAGCTCGCGAGCCACACTTGGCTCTTCAGCAGCCATGTTGTGGCTCACGGTGCACTCCCTAGCCCCAGCCTGTAGCCCTGCCCATGACCTCCGACACTTCTGATTTGACGTCAGCAGGTCATAGGATCGGGAGCGTTCTCCCCTCCCCCTTTGCTGCTCCACAATAATCAGCCGCCGGTGGAGGAGGGAGCGAAACGGCTCCCTCCTGAAGAAAGTTTGCCAACCGCTGACCTAATTGTTTACTTTAAAAGGGCAGATGCAGTATCTTTTAGTTGTAGGGAAGCCCTTTCAAAGCTTTACCCGCCTATCTCAAACTTATCCTAAACCTCTCTGTGCCTATCCAGGCACTATCCCTGTTCTGCTCTCAAGGGGCACTTGATTCTGAAAAGGGTACTGGTCTCTTACAAAGTGAAAATGGTGGCAGAGGCACATGGTGTGGGTGGAGATAAAGTTACAAACTGAATTTAAAATTGAACTTTTGAAATTTATTAGCATTCAGTGTTAAGTATGAACTCCTGGGCCGAAATTTAATAAAGTCAGAAAGACCGCTACCGGTCTTTCCGACATTCTCGCGGGAGGTTATCCTCCCGCGGGAATCTCGTTTTCCAGATTATGGAAATTGGTGTTTTTCAATTTCCATAATCTGGAAATTGGGTATTTGTACCGAAAATTTCCATAGCCATAACAAGTTATGTATGGCTACGGAGAGGAGAGGCTTTGTGATTATGTGTAGTCAGCTCCTCTCCTTGAGCACGCGCATATGAAAGCCATCCGACCACTGTGCGGTTGGAAGTTCAGACACAGAGAAGGGGGAGGAGGGGGCATGGTGTTTCACTCGAGCTCCCCACACCAGGAACTTGTTCAGAAACAGTCAGACGTTACAAGCTGGTTTTAAACTTTGCTGAAAGAAGAGGTGAGTCAGGAGGTTCTTAATTTTGTTTGACTTGATAATAGGGGATTTCTATATAATCCAGGGTTTACTTACCCTTTAAGTTCTCAAGGGACCTTCCTAGTCTAATTCCGCCCCCTCCATTCTAACTCTGCCCTATTTGTCTCCCCCCAGCCACCTGATTTCCTTATAAGCACTTTGCCCCTACAATATTATGACACAATTTGCATCATTAAGCCCTGCCCCCTTTATGTAGATACTCCAGAGGAAGCTCACCTCCAGGGTACAACCACCAAGTTCCCAGGTATGTCCATGATTCTCTGACTGATGACTTATTTACACTGCATTATAATAAAAAGATACTGGAAAATGTATTCTAGTCATTCTCAGCCTGGTTTCTGTAATATGTGATGTTGGTCACACGTGAAGTAGAGTAGTTTTTCACTCTGGCTTGGAATCCACATTAAAATTCATTCTAATGAAAGAGGTCTTCATTCATATAATTTCTTAGGTCATAGTAGAAACCATTTGTGCTGCACATGACATGCCTATCATTTTATCTATGCAAAGATGATGCCAACTTTGAAAAGGTCAGTTAATATTTATGAATAATTTCAATCCCTCAAATAAATAAGCCTAGAAATCATTTAGTTATCACTGATATGGCTGATTGAACTAAATGAACTCCTGAGTTGACAGAGAATATTGTACCTCCGTGGAAGATGTAGTTATTAAAGAACTGGATGTGCTATTTTAGATTGCTTGATAAATGTCTCCCACTTAACTGTGCAGGAGCCTACATGTTAAACGTCATTAGCCTTACTGACATCACTCTAATGTTGTAATCCCTCTGGAAAGCAGTTTACTGAATGTGAAAATAAATTAAAGGAGAACTTTACCCTAAAATGCATGTTTCTATTTGTCTACAAATACTATAATATTAAACTTTTTTTTCAGTCTTTCCTTCTGCATTCTCCTTAAAGGAACAGGTTAGCCACCAACACTTATTTGTCTGTTTATTTGGCACTGCTGAATAAACACTTTTTTTTACAGAATATACTGTTTACTAATTTTCTTCCTTTTTAATTTAACCTATAAAAACAAGTGGAGCGCAAGAGATAGCACTATCATAGTGCCTTATCAATGGTGTAATATATTGAGATGTCCACAGAGCAGAACCTACTAAGGAGATAGTGAAGAGGTGCAAAAGCAAAAAACACCTAAAATATGTGGGATATATGCAAACGAGCGTTGTAAAATGTCCAAAATATTGTACAATTTAGATCTAAATTGTACAATATTTTGGACATCTCCTGAAGAAGCTGCCGGTTTGAAGGGCGGCAAAACACGTAGAGACAAGGACTTTTGCTTCATTGAATAATTGTTCTGAGATTTGTACAATGTGAATTTTACAACACTCTTTTGTGAGTATATTACATATTGCTTTGATTAAAAGGTCAAACAGTATTTCACGATGAGGATGCTTTTGTTTTTATGCCATTACCGAGAGGGTCCCGTTGTTTGAATGGAAAGAACTGACCAGACAAGGAGGGAATTTATTTTATTGAGGTGCTGTTTGACTTATATCTGGTGAGCCTCCCCAGAATTGGGGTTTGCAGATATCCCACATATTTTAGGTGTTTATTGCTTTTGCACCTCTTCACTATCTCCTTAGTAGGTTCTGCTCTGTGGACATCTCAATATACTACACCATTGATAAGGCACTATGATTGTGCTATCTCTTGCGCTCCACTTGTTTTTATAGGTTATTTTTATCTCTTGGGTGTCGAAGGCGGACATCATTTCGTGAGGAGCAGCAGGCACTGAAGTTTATGAACTTTGTTTATATTATATTATATTTTCTCCCAGTATTTTTAATGTTTATAATATTTATATATTTATATTTTTATATGTATATTGATATACTCAATAGGATTATTCACTTATAGCACTTTATGTTCACAGTTTTAGTAGTTTCGCACTTTATTACTTCAGCGCCACTTATACACTCTGTGTTGGTACTTCCTTTTTAATTTATAGCCATTTTTACTGAAGCTTCCTCTCTCTCTCGCCTACTGCCTGTTCAGCATCTCAGCCTAGAATAATAAGTCAGAGATTTTTAAAATATTATGTCACAAATCTGACAGACTTAAGAATTCTGATTAACCATTTGGAATCTGGCAGGTGTGTAACATCACAGAGCTTCTGCCCAGGGCTGTTCCTATCATTATTAGCGCTCAGGGCGAGTAGAAATTTTGCCCCCCCCCACAAGTTTGTGCTAGCAGAGGTAGGTGCTAAGGGGGGTGTACTAGCGGAGGACGGTGCGACCGGGTGGGGGGTGCTAGTGGAGGACGGTGCGACTGGGGGTGGTGGTGCGAGCGGCGGTTGATGCGAGCAGGGGGAGGGAGGATCGGGTGCGAGCAGAGATTGGTCGTGTTGGCGCCCCCCCTCAGCTCGGTGCCCCCTCAGCTCGGCGCCCTGGGCGGTTGCCCGCCCCTAGGAACAGCCCTGCTTCTGCCCTCCTGCTTCTTTCTGATTAGGTTTTTTAAGAATTCTTAAGTCCAGTGACGAAATCAGTGACTTGAGATTTCAAACTAATCCGCTTAAGAGGAAATAGGTGAGATAGGAGGGGCTTCTGTTTACAGTGGATGTAATTTAAAAACACTAAAAAAGAGTAAATCATTTATATTTCAAAAAACATGTATTTAACAGTGGCACTTATATGGACACATAATTGTTCAAGGCTGGACTGTTTCTTTAACTACTAATATGCATTAATGTGACAACTGCAAGGGCTGCCCTCCTTGGACCTAAACTTTTAGCATGATGTGAATAGAGGCATTATAAGACTATTGGTCTTTGCTTTTATTTAGTTTTGTGTTCTCTGAAGTTTTGGAATTTGTTTTGCTTTATTTACTTTTGATTATTCTTTTTGGTTACCAAGGGTTACTTCCCCTCAGCAACCACCCTATCAATTATTCTCAAGCTTGATTTTGTTAAAGTTATTTCTCATTACTTCCCTTCCTGTTCAATCCCTGTTCGCCTGTTCTTCAAGTGCATGAAGCGCATCTGCGACTATTTCAGCGGCGCGCCTCATGCACTTCGCAGAAATGCCTTCTCAAAGGCACATACGGAGACCTTCGGTGCTTGGAAAATCTGGCCCTTTGTGTAAAATACAATTGTCTGTGCACTCTCAGGTCCCTGAGTCCCAGTGCTATCCCTACACCCCCATGCAGTTAAGCCATCTTTACATGGATCTGTTTATAGGGGACAATGCCACTGTAACTATCTTTTTCTACATTAAAGACACCATACTGGCAGTGGCTACTATCACTTTATTGATAGCCAATTTCTAGCTAATGCTGGCCACCATATTTTATTAATGCTTTTAAATGAAATGTTTCCAGAATCATACACAAGATCACTGTTATAAACCCCCCAATTCACCACTTTCATTTGGCAGTCAAATCTGTGTATTCATGCTAGAATGCCGTGGGTATGTGAATTGTCACTTTTACATATGGCAAATGTTTGAATTGATGTCATCTTTGTGGTGCGAAGGCACAAAGGTGGAGGCCAAGTATGTGTTCAGCCTCAGTTATCAAATTGTGTGACAATTCACTACATTACAGTAAGCACTGATCTTTGCTGAATAGGTGAAATTGGCAAATTGTTGAATTGAGAATTCACACATTGATATGACATTTTGATAAATATGTCCCTTAAGTGGGATTTTTATTAAAACATACTGCAAATTTTAAACTGCTGCAAAAAAATATATTGGAGAGTGAGACTTGAAAGAATGCAAAGAAATGAGAAGTTAAGTATGTCTTCTCTCTGAAATCCCAAGAAGCTTTTGAATAATTGAGCAAAGGAAGACACTGTCATCGTTTATTTTAGAAATGTACTGAGTGCCAAGTAGAGGTTTGACAAATACAGTCTATTAATGGTCAGAAAATGTGGGTCTGTTGAGAAGAGGCAGTAAATGAAATAACCTATTTTCAGTATCTTTCAGTAATAGTTTGTAGAGATCCCTTAAAATGTGCTTCATATTATTCCTTCAAATCATTGATATTGTATTTATACAGCGCTGATATATGACGCATCACTTTACAGAGACTCATCATGTACTTCAGTCCCTGTCCCATGGAGCTTACAATCTAGTTTCAATCACACACACGTATGTTTTTGGATTGTGTGGAGGAAGCACACGCAGGTGCAGGGAGAACATACAAACTCCATGCAGATGAAGTCCAGGGTGGAATTGAATCCAGAGCCTCAACAAGGCATGTTGTTAACCACTGAGCCACCTCACTGTATATACTTACCTAGAGACAAAATTAAATATCGTATAAATTAATTATAGATGCAGTTTCTCCTCACTCAGCTTTTGCAGGTGATTTAAGGTATTTCAAGAATAATTTAAAACAAAGAATAAAACAAGGTATTTTGTTTCTCTGTAGGTTGTTCCTCAGATGCCTTTACATTTAAAATACCAACCTGAACAACATTACTTGGTAAATATTGTTACCTTTAATGTTTTTTGTTGTCATTTTTATCTATCCAAGCATTTTAAGGATAGTAGGAAATTAATTAATTAATTGCACAAGGCAAAACAAATGACAGTTCTAAAATAAGAAGTAAAACATTTATTGGGCTTAAATATATTACATATACACTAGAGATACACTTACATCTTACATACTGTAGCATATTTTTTCAGAAAAACTATACAATAAAAACGATATGGCAGCTTTAATACAATGCATACAAAGTAGTCCTTAATTTACAAGAATATGCAAATGTCTTATTAAATGCTTGGAATGTACACCCAACAGTGAGGTATTTATTTATTTATTTAGGTTTTAAAAATTGTGCAAGGAGAATATTTAGATATTTCAGGGTAAAAAAAGTGATTCTCATGTCTCATAAAATCAAATGGGATTGCTTTTTACTAATTTTGCCAAAGCATTTACTTAAAACCTCATGAAAATGTCCGTTACCGTTTTGTAGTAACAAATGTATATTAAATTTTGCCTTTAGACCCAAAACATGGAAATGTTAAACCATGTCAGACGTGCCTTGCCATGAATCTTGGCATTGTCTGTCAGTGTCGAAAATAAATAAAAAAAAACAAAAAACAGAAATACGCAAAATAAAATTTAAAAAAAATACACTTCCATTGATGTTATTGCAATGGACAACAGGGAAAATGATTTATAAAAATAATTTTTATTTTAAAAAAAATATTTTATAGACTGGCCAATAACTATACTGCATCTCATTACATATAGAATATTTATCTGTAGTGGCTTATTTATGTTGGAAATATGTAATATCTAATTGCAAGATAGTAGTGATTACCTAATATTTATGGCAGCATTAATATATAACATCATTCATAATAATAAATATTATGAATTTTTGTAAGCCTGCTTTATGCAAACTGAGCAAGCCTAACGGACTAATAAGAGTGAAAGTACTCCTTCTTTGCAAATAAATTGTAAATTTACCACTTTATAAAACACTGCACAGGATATAGGAAAGGAAAAGTTGAATTCCAATAAACTTTGGTATTTAGGAGATAATACAAGGCTACTTTTATATTTCTTTTATATATGTAGCAGCGGTGCTTAAGTACTACATGTAAAATTACAAAATGTGTGTTTCAACTACTGGGACAAAAATGACCTTTTTTAATAAATCAAATACAGAAAGAGTTCTTTTTAAACACCTTTGAAGAGTCACAAAATACAGGAGGCTAAACTGTATAAAAAAAAAGCTACAATTAAATAAAAAAAAAAATAATAACCAAAAACGTAACATGCCCCCACCTTTGGCAAAACACATTCATTGCAAAGCTATGTTAATATATATTGTGCTACATATATTTTACAAGACCAGAGTACTAGTTGCTACATCATTACAGGCACACAGCATGATTAGTGGATACTAACACTTTCCTCTTAAGAGATGATTAGAACATTTGGTTATGTAAACGCTTTGAATCAATCATGTTTTGGCATAACATGCTCAATTTTCTCAATTTAAAAAAAAAATTGCAAGATACATAGGTAACACAATGATAAAAGGTAAAAATTTTCCTAAATTACAAAACTGAATATATATATTTATATATATATATATATATATATATAATGTGCTACAAAAATTAGTACATTTTTTACAATAAATAAAAGATTGCACTGTAGTTGGAATTTAATGTACTGTATTTGATATATTGTAAAAAATAAATCTAAAACAAAATATTATTGTTTCCCCATTACTTTGGTTATGGACTTTGCAAGCAGATACACTGTAGGGATATGACACAATCTCTAGAATACCAACCATTAAATTCTATCACAAGGCAAAATAAAGCAGCAAAAATATACAAAATGTATACATTTATATAAAAGCAGGGTATAGGTCGTGTGTCTGTTGCACCCTTTTGGAAATGAGTTGCACCTTCAGCTAATAAATTTCCCTGAGGTACTAGTTTGTATCTACTTGTAAAAAAGATGCCTTGGGTTGAAATGACACATCAGATTAAGAGCTATCCATTGAACTGTGCTACATTAAAGTTTGCAAAAGTTTAGAAAAGCAGAATTTTTTCCCAATATGAATGACTATTTGGTTATGAATTATTTAATAGCTTATCATGTCAGATGACACCTCAGGCAACTGTGTAAAATATCTAATATCATGATGATTTCCAATTACTTTGCAACACTCCTTAAAACATCAGTAATTGGTTCCCACTAATGCCTATTTATCTGTCAAGGTATGAATGATTGATGAATTTAATTTATAATAATGTACACTAACATTACTTCAATTTTACAGTAAACTATAGAATATAAATAACAGCAAGCTTAATTCATGCAGCCTGCACTTTAAACTTCCTTTACTGCCACTGAGGCAATATAAAGGTGCTAACTGAACTTGTTAAACCTATAAGAGAATCATTTTAGCAATATTTTAGTGTTTTTAATCACTAACAGAATATTCCACCATCACACATATAAAAATAGGCATCAACATTATAAATGCATTTTATAACCTTCTATATCTGTATTTCTTAAGATTAAACATTAAATAGAATACTAACGTTTTTCACATTTAAACAATTTAGACTTTCTATGACTGCGTATATAAAAAAAATGTGCTGCCTGAATAAGCTGGGAGATATTAATACAGCTTTTTAAGAGCTTACTTGGTTGGGTATCTAACTATTGCACACTGCCCTTTTAATTTATCTATTTTTTAGTTAAACCGACACATCATTTTCACTGATGTACAAAAAAAAAAAGGGAGATTCTGATATTAAGGAATATATAATACTCTACATTTCAATAGTCTATTATATTTCAGAACTAAAGCTTGTGATAATCCATTCATGATCCCTTTATCTATACTGTAATATTATAGAAGCAAATCCATGGGTCTTACCACTTTCTAAGGCACTATCTGACAGCAACGGGTACTGATTTTTCTGCATGGTAATGCTAGTCTCTGCTGCCATTTTTTTTTTTTTTCATTTTGAACAAAAATGTTGATATTTTAGGAGATCTGGAAAATGATCTAAAAGCAAATCTGCTCTAAAAGTGCTAATCTGGGTGTCACTGATGATGCATTGCTTATATTCTGTGAATGAACGTTTTAATATACAAGTGCATTCAGAGATAAAACTTTAGTAAAGTATCAAGAATTATAGACGGTATATTCATTTTCGAAGGTATCCAAATGCCGTTGAATACAATGAACATAAGCTAAAACACTAAGCAAAATTTATACCCATGTTTTCACTGCCACTGCAAGGGGAAGGCCTGAAAAAAATGAGGGACAGCTGGCAGCTTTCAGAATGAAAATTTCTGGGTAAAATAGAGATCAGTGAAAAATAGGTATGCTAAAAGGATGCCGCTTGCAATTTAAAGAAGAACTAATGTACCTTAATCATAACTGATATGCTGAAAGTACATGGTCTGACATCCTAAACTGCTATATTATGAAACGGCAAATCAATATCTTTGGGCTGTAGTATTATCTTATACAACCGCTGGTGCTAGTATCTCACAGCCGCCATATTGGATTCTCATAATTATGCTAATGAACCCTGACACATCATTTTATTTTAGCGATATTTATACAAGAAGTTGAAAATACTTTTGATTAGATAATGCTGAAGAAACAGCCTTTTATATTGATATTGCCATTTTTGCCTATTCAAGAAGCTGTTCAGAGTGAATTTTATGGCTTAAAAGTGATCGCATGCTGACATAAATAATTAGTCCCTATGGCAGTGATGGTCAACCTTTTGAGCTCAGTGTGTCAAAATTTGTCAAAAAGCAGAGTATAACTCGGCTGGTGTGTCACTTCAAGAAAGGTGGGGCAACTGTCCTAT
>JAKJJM010027861.1:0-10980 GCA_021901965.1 Pipa carvalhoi
ACTTGTCAATCAAGTAATCCGCGCCTCCTCCTACAGCCTTTCTATCCGACAAGCCTGCAGTGTCGACAATGTTGTTTCAAGCTGACAGGTGCACTTTAAATATTGTAGATAGTTTAGTAAATAAGGGACCTGTAAAGAGGTAGAAATGTATACTTCTATAGTAATGTTATAAATCTATTATTATATTCAGTGAAATAATCCTGACAATTCATGATTACATTCTAGACAAACCCTACACAATTAAAAAAAGTTCTATAGACATGGTGCTGATGAAACCTTTATATTATGCCCCATGTGAAATAAAAATAATTTACCTTAATAAATGCGTACCTGACCAAACAATAGATTGTTTCCGAGTTGAGTTTATATATTGTCCAGTAATGACGGTAGAAGTATACCTTTAATTCGGCTGACGCATTTTACCCATATGTACCATGTGTCTAGGGATTGATAGAATCTTTGTTCCACAATCCTGGGCTATCCAGTGTGGTCATTTTCTTTCTTTTCCATGACCACAGATTATGATAATGAAGAAATCTTAACCTACGAGGAAATGTCCCTTTATCACCAGCCGGCCAACAGAAAACGACCCATTATTCTCATTGGGCCACAGAACTGTGGGCAGAATGAGCTACGCCACAGACTGATGAATAGTGCATCTGACCGATTTGCAGCTGCTGTACCTCGTAAGTGATCTCCCCAACAGGGCATCCATGCCTGTTTATCCTCTGCTGTACCCATCTGAATGCCGTGTGTGTGGTAGGGTACCATTGCTTTAACATGTAGAGGATCACCCTTTTTCTCATCAGCGTTCTGCTATGGAGTCTTACAGAATTGCATTTGCAAAGCTGTAGACTAATACAATTGTCTTCTCTGTTTCAGATACTTCTCGAAGCAGGAGAGATAACGAAGTGTCGGGAAGAGATTATCATTTTATTTCACGGCAGACTTTTGAAGCAGACATTGCTTCTGGGAAGTTTATTGAGTATGGGGAGTTTGAGAAAAATCTGTATGGCACCAGCGTGGATTCTGTACGGCAAGTTATAAACTCTGGCAAGATCTGTCTGCTATGTCTGCACACGCAGGTAAGAATGCTTTCGTCTGAAATTAGAATATTCAGCAGGATTGTTCTGGTAAGCAAGTTGCAAGATTTTTAGCAAAGCCAAGTTGTATAGCTAAAACTCCAGTAATTATATGCCCTGATTCACACACTACAGCTTTAGCAGGAGATGACCAGACTTATTTAAAGGAGATAGGGGTCCTACTCATAGTAACAATAGATACAACTTAATCACAATTACAAAAGGTCTTGAACCAGTTGTATTATACATACATACCATCTTTTATATTGTTATTAGCCAAATAGAAATATTTAATAAAATGTTTTTTCTACCTTTAAGAGGGTGCTGTGATCTTATATTCTTGTTTCCGGACAGTGTGATCTTTAGGTCAGCCTCTGCTTCCTTCGTCATGAAGCAGAGAACATTCTCTTGCTTTCCCTAACTCTATTCTCTTTTACTTTCACTGTGATGTACTGTACAAAAAGTCTTGTGAGCGATCATGGTAAATAATGTGAAAAGGTTGCACTCAGTGATTCAGTGGAATAGCCTTGTCACTTCACAGACGTAATAAAAACAAAACAGCTGGTTTATAAAAGCAGAAAAGCCACTGGCAAAGTCATCTTAAAATGTAGTTAACTAAAGTCATTTCTGAACACGTCATTGCCTAATTCTATGTGCAGTGTGAAATGAGATTCATAGAAAGGGAATGCATGTTAACAGCAGTAGAAGTGCTTGTTGCAGGCATGAGAGGTCTTTTATGGTTTCACAACTTTTTGTTGCCATTTTAAAGGACTGAAGTCTTCTAATCACATTTCTTCATTTAGCCCATCAGTCTCCAACCTTTGCTGGATTGGGGATCAGTTCCCCTGATCAAACAAAGGTTTGATGGACCGGGAAGGGGGCGGGCCAAACATGTTGCTGGCTGTATGATGTTGATGTGCTTCCTGTGCACGCATCACCACCATGTGGCCTGGTACAAAGGGGCCCACTGACTGGTCCGCGGCCCGCTGTTTGGGGATATTTAGCCTACATGCCAGCTACACAATAAACCCCACAGTCTTTCCCATCCAAGCCACCTACTTGATTATTTCTGCCTCTTCTGCAACAAGTACATGGGGAACCTTTGCAGCAATTCAGCTCCAGCCTCTGCTGAAAAAGCTATTGTCCTGGGAATTGACTTCTTACATAACATGTGTTACAACCATCACTGAGTGTATGCATCATGGATATTCACATTCCCCAGCTAGTTAAACACTAAGCGCAATCAGGGTTTATTAGCATATTAATGAGGATCCAGTATGGCGGCCCCAAGATACTAGCACCGGGAGTTCTATAAGATAGTACTTAAGCCAAAAGGTATTTGTTGCTTCATAATATGGCATTTCAGTTATGGTTAAAGTGCATTAGTTCCTCTTTAAATCCTTAGCAACTTTCGTTAGAGACTGCTTACCTCCCCCTCCAGAAAAAAAAATGCCTTTCACTAATGTCCGAGTTTGAACGAGTGCATTCGAAGTATTGATGATGAACGTGTCCTGCAACTATTGTTAGAGTTAAACAGGTTACACATCACATATACCAGTGTGTATGCAGTTCTTACTTTTTACCTGTGTTACTTATGGATGTACACCAGATAAAGGGAGGCGTCTGTCACCCGAATCGTTGTGTTTTTTATCTGCATTAAAAATAAGTTTATTCCCTTGAATATATACGGTGAGCGGTCTTGGATTGTGTTCCCTGCTGCATGTTTTTGGGGTTTGCCCACCTGGGCTGGCTTGTGTTGAAATATAGATTGAATGTGCCAGGAATGCATTCACCTACTGATGGACGTTGCCACACACACCGAGAACTAGCCCCACCAGTAAAGATTTACAATATGTTGGACCTGCATTGTCAATATTCTTTTGTCCCATACATTTTATTTCAGACCGCAGAAAAAAAAACCTGACGATAAATACCAGTGAGCATGGGAGTGGGAAAGAGACTTTAATAGCAACTTCTTAACGTGGGACCATGTTGTATTTAATTGACAATAGATTATACCCAATGCTGAATGTGTGAAATAAAATCAAATGCTCCACAACGAGGGAGACTTACTGATATTTGTTTACCAGGAAATCGTCCGATCACGCGACCAATGAAGATTAAAACAGGGGTGCCAACCCAGTGCAACCTGGCTGAAAACAAGCCCTGTAATACCCCACCTCTTTAATGTTACCCATAACAAGGCAAACAAATGATAAAACTTGATATTGTAAAGAGAGCTTAAAGAACAAGTGTGGTGTCTTCGATGGCATTTATTTCTGATGTAATTGACAAGGTCATCCAAGTTTAGTGACATCACTTCTACTACTGCATCCATTTCCAGACATAGGGAGGCATATTGCGTTGATTTTATCCACCTTTGCCCTGTCTCACACTTGTTGAGACCTAGGGGGTTGTTGACTAAAGTAAGAATTTGTTGAATTCTCAAACAGCGGATTCCCATAGCAATCCACGACTGCGACAATATTAGCATAGTAAACTCATGACTGCATCAGTATTTCCATGGTAGGGTCATGACCACATCAGTATTTCCATGGTAGAGTCATGACCGCGTCAGTATTTCCATGGTAGAGTCATGACCGCGTCAGTATTTCCATGGTAGAGTCATGACCGCGTCAGTATTTCCATGGTAGAGTCATGACTGCAACAGTAGCCGTCTATTGGGTAGTGGCGAATTCACACCTTTACCTTTACAATTCGGTCTTTAGTCAATAACCCCCGTAGTGCTTGTTGGCCTGGGTTAGGTATCAATGTGAATAATAAATCTTTGTGGTGTTCTCTGATTTGAACAAATACACTTCAAAATAAAAGTTGTCTTTCTTTCATTAATTCAATTCCTTTTCTTTCTTTTTTTTGTCCAGGCTTTGAAAATGCTCCGTAATTCTGATCTAAAGCCATATATCATATTCATTGCACCACCTTCTCAAGAGAGGCTGCGGGCATTATTGGCCAAGGAAGGGAGAAATCCAAAGGTACGTGCAGATTTTCCTTAATGTTGAATTAAATGTTGTAAATAAACAATAATAATATGGAACATGGGAAAACTTTCTTTGTTACAAATACTTTGACAGCATTGCATTCATAAAGAGCATTAGTACAATCTTGTATTTGGTGGTCACTTTGTGACTGCATTCTATCCCACTGCCTTTCAGATGAATTGCACTGGTGTATGATGTCAGGGGGCTGTTATGACTGATTACGCTAAAGCTAATGAGTTTCCTTTAATGCTGTCTTTGTTTCCCCAAGCACTGCCTGTGGCTCAAAGCAGTATAAATGCTTACGTCACTGTTCCTCTATTTGGATTCCCCAGAAATTGTGTTTTAAAGGAATCGGAGGAGCTTCAGTGGCTTCCTTATATTGACATAGAGAGTTTTCAAATTGGCGTGTAGCTCTACAAGAACAAGGGCAGCATATTGGGGAAATACTAAGTGTTTAGATGACTGCTAAATAGTAATAAGCTATACTAGTCCTCTGCTTTAAAATAAAATTAAATGCTCAGAAAAGGTCTTTATTTTTCCCAAAATATTCAATGAGCAGGACAATGCCAACTGTGTGTATATGTCCATAGAAACCATAGATATCCAACTTGTAGTTCTCCAAGTTGTAGTACAGATAAATGGAAGATTTCTCATAGTCCATTTTCCCATCTAATAAACTGTTTTGTTTTTATTGGAATGAAATCATTTGTGGTCCAAGAAAAAGCGTCACCGATTGGAATGCAGCCAAGCACCCTAATCAGTAACTCTATGAAGCTCACAATAAGATTGGCTTTGGTTCATAAAGAGAGAAATTATTGGTGCAAACCTGAAGAATATCACAAAAGCTACAAGATGTGGCTAATGTGTAAATATTTAATATTCCTTACAAAATGGTGGATTCTTTATTGTGCTGTTTCACAATAAGCAAGAACCCATGATTACAGTTAGCTTGTCAGATAACTAGAATAACTCTAGCAGTTAGTGGCCTTTTTTGATTGGTTTGGTATTGATTCCACAAAGACAAATCTGTTATTACCTCCATGTATAAAGTCTTTATCCAGACTATATCCCAAGCCCTCCATGCTCATGGTTGTGTCAAGCAGGCCATCAAATTTGTGCCACTATTTTGGCAATCCATATTGTGAAGTCAACAAGAAAACGCTTTATCTGCCATTGCCTTACAGCAAGTTTGTTCTCCAGTTTGGGTTAGACTCTTGTATGGCTTTGTTTTTACTTTGCAGACCGTTTATCTTTGTGGTGTAATCATCTATTGTGTGGTTATTTCTCCTTGTCCTTTTCAGCCAGAAGAACTAAGAGAAATCATAGAGAAAGCAAGAGAGATGGAGCAGAACAACGGTCATTACTTTGACACAGCAATTGTAAATACAGATTTAGATAAAGCTTATCAAGAACTACTTCGACTAATCAACAAATTGGACACAGAGCCTCAGTGGGTACCGTCTTCCTGGCTGCGATGAAATGGGATGCTGAGCATTTGTGGGCAATCATGAGGGTTCTAAAAGCACATGCTGAATATTCATTGGCTGTAGTTAATAATTCAGTGGAAATAAATGCTGATTGGAGTATCTGGAGAACAAAACTCCGCCTACCATGCATATCCAATCGTAAGCCAGAGCATGTGGAGTCTCGCTGTAACCAAAATCTACAGAGACTTATAATCTAGTTAAAGGAGAATGACCTTTACTCTATCTGGATGCTGTTTGTGTGTTTAAGGTAACCAGTGCAACTCAAATATTTGAAAATTTGTTTTTATTTTTGTCGATGTAATAAGCTGACAAGCCATTTTTTGGCTTTCTTTTTGGATGCAACCTGCTGCGTCATCCATTCTTTAAAATGAATCTGTTGAAGATACATATGTAAAGCGCCCACTGTTTCTGGGAGGACTTGAAACAATGAAAGAAAGTGCATTCCAGGCGGTTACATCATCTAAGCATATACACAAGGCACTTTTTTTTAACTGTCTGGCAACAAACACTGGATTATTTCTTTGTCCTTTTTTTTTACTTTAGTTACAAAAAGCACAGTAAGGAATCTACCTGGCAGGACAGTTCGCTATCAATAATGACCATTTGCCACTAATATGAAAACACATCTCTGTAAAGTAAACAGATTATCTATACGTAGACGTGTTTCTGATGGAAGCAATCTCTTCTCAATTAAAAAGCACACACCTGTACGGTATATCCTACAATCACTGTTACCCGGATTGCCACTCGGAACCATTGCATAAGTGCCGATCGTACAGTCTCACGGGTAGAATCGAACAAGCACGTAGAAAAGATGCTTGCGATCGTGTGAATTTCTCCAATTAACTGGATATAATTAGAAATATTAGATTGTGTTTTAGCAATATGCTCTCGGAAATTTGCACAGCAGATGTCAACCCGTAACATTCACATTGTCAGACCCATTTAAGCCGGTGTACAGTCATCCAATATATTTTTTAAGTGATCTCGAACTTAAACATTCCATTTTATATTAATGGCACTTGAAAACAGCAGCAATTCTCATTTTACAGATTGCAAAGAATGTAAACATGTTTTTTGTTGTTTTTCTTCAAATAAACCTGTGCTTTGCAGTTACGTAGATGGTACTTATACAATTTCACAAAAGTACTGGATAAACTACCATTCCCATCAGTTAATCGTTAACGTCCGGGGGTGCTACGAGTTGAATTAAAGTCGAAAAGTCACTTGTTTTGTGCTACTGATTATTCAGAATCCCAAATATTTTGCTGACCTAGTCGAACAGACATCACCCTTGGTATAATAGTCTTGTACTTGATATGTTTATGGTTTATTTACAATGGACAGAGCTGAAAGCTTGATTATTATGTATCATTTAAAAAAGTCCCCTGCCTCATTCTTTATGGCACAATTACACTGTATTAATAGATAGTATGGAAAATGTTCTGTTGGCTGTGTAGGAATTTTGAAGTTGATATTTCCTTAAAGGAGAACTATAGTCAGATTACATTTTTAAATATGCAGTACTATACCTTAGTGAGGTATAAATGCTTTTTACTTTGGTATATTTCAACATATGTAAAGATGTAATCTGACTATAGTTGCCCTTTAACTCCAAAGCATAGGGATGTCCACACATTTCCTCAGCACACCTCACTTTCTGCTGAGAAAATTAAAGGGGAACTGTTGTCAAATTAAGTTATTTAAAGGCTAGTCAATCTCACCTTCCAGCCTGAGCTACAAGCAGGAAATGCATCCACTTGTGCTGTTAGTAAAAATGTGGCAACTTTTTGAAATGAACAGATCTTTATTTCCTACATAATATAAAAAGTTTGAGGACAGTGTTGTTCCCCTTCCGCAGGAGGATAGGGGTTAATGCCCTACAGGATGTGGCCATCTTGCCATTCACAAGCAATCAGTGGATTTTAAATGAAGGTCATAGGAATGTCTCTTTGAGAATGCGATAGAATATATCTTTACTGCATGTTATATGCTAGTCTTGGCTTACTTCAGAGGGATGCACTTGTTCCTGTTGGATATCACTGATCTCTTTTATACAGAAGCATGGCATTGCATTGTGCGGTTATGTAGTGCCCCAACCACTTCCACATCTGGTTAAAATAACTCCTGCGAGTGAATGGATGGAATGAAACCGATTTTAGCCAGCAACTATAGTTACGTACCTCTCAATAGCAGGGCTCTATGATCATGTCCACATGATGCACGCAGAGTATTTTCCCTCTGAGTAATACCGTGTACTTTTGTTCTTCTCATTAAAAGATTTCCATAAAAAACAAAATTCCATAAGCAGTCATCCAAAACAAGAACATGTAACTATGAATACATAATACAGTCTTAAGTGCTTAGAGGCAAAAAGTAATATAGAGATGGTTTTTGTTTGTTTGCATTCTTCAAAATATCGGTGTAGCCTTTAAGGGATCCTTCACCTCCGTACACAAAGTTCATGGGGTATGCCACCGTTTTTAAAGTCTCAGGCCTCCTGCCAGCAGTTTTTGTGAATGGGATACAAACCAGGGCTGTGGAGTCGGAGCCCATTTTGGTGGAGTCAGGAGCTAGGGGAAATTGAGGAGTCGGGGCTTTGGCTTACCGACTCCACAGCCCTGATACAAACTGTTTTCCCCACCACAACATAACTGTCCAGAATGGTTTTATTTTCCCTTCAAATAAAACCGTTACAGGAAAAACTTTTCCGAGTTTATGTATGTCATCTGCTTCCTGTCTGAACCATCAAAATATACATACGGCAGGGTTATAAGAGGGGCTGGGATTTATTTATTTCTTTTTTTAAATTTCAGGGGGTCCCTTTGGAATTCCAGTGAATTGGTCAGTAATAATGAAAGGGCTGATCCTGCAGGTCAGGGTTGCAATTTTATAGTCTAATTGTTTTTTGCATTTATTTGTTCTTTTTTCCAAGACCATGTGGTTGATAATCTGGACATTTGCACTGGTTTAAATGATACATGCACAATCCCATTTTAATCCAGAGAGAAACCCCCTGTATTTTTACAGAATTACAACTTCCCTTGCATCTGGCTTGTTGGGGGCAAAGATGCTGGGAATTGTAGTTTTCAAACATCTGGGGGACTGAAAAAACTTTCTATAGAGGACTTTCAGCTACTGAATAGGAAGACTTTAATTAACAGTAGAATAAAGCATATTATAATGTATATGCGTTACATCTAATGAAAACGACAAAGCACATTTACCTGACTGCTCTCCCAATTGGTCCCGGAGCAGCCATGCGTTATAATGGGGCAGCCGCTAGCTAAACGGCAGAGCTCTAGCAGTACTGGGCGGGCGGCCATGTTACATTAGGAACAGAAGTGCTTGCTTGTTTGTACCGCCGGTACATTAGAAAAAAAGTTTTATTAGGATCTGTAACTAAAAGCCTTCTCGTTCCAAGATGTTGTGATTCCCTTTAATTAAAAGGATGATTAAATTCTGAAATAGGTTATTTTCTGTTAGATATCATATTTGCCTTTTATAAACATTGACCTCATTTGTAGATGTCTTACATAAAGAAAGAGCCAATAAATCATTTTATTTTTTACCTTAGGCTTTCACATTTAATTACGCTCCTTTGATCCAAAACTGAAGCATTAGGGAAAGCCGCACAGGCTAGGCTTTTATTGACACAGGTGTTGAAACCGATACAAACACAGCAGTTACAGGCAATGGCAACCATAATAAAATGTGTTTAGAGCTACAGCTGATACCAGTGTGCAAAATGTTAGTCAAGGCGCCTCGGATGGCATACTGGGACACTGCCTATCTAACTGCCTAAAGACAAGACATAACTCTTCCAGGGATTGTTTCCCATTTTATTGATTCTGTTAAAAGGGCAGCTAAAGTCGCAGGCTGCCTGACATGCTAAATGCAAGCCAGCCTGTGCTTAGCTAACCCCTCCCCCTGAGTAAGCTATCTCCATTTCAATCAGTGCACAGTCAGGGCATGGTAGCAACAGCGGAAGGAGGTAATAAGTCCATGTAATGGCGGAGCGGTGATTCCTTATTTCAGTCACAGAGAAATAGCTAAGCCATAAGAACTGTAAACTACCTGCCCGTGGCTTTAGTTGCCCTTTAACAAGTAAGCACATTGTTCTGATGCATCGCATGCTGTCATGTAGATACTCACATAGGATACTGTTTGTGTTATTTGTCATGTGAGAAGCTTCCAGTTAGCTCTCTCAAACCCTTGTATTTAATCATCTGTTTTCACTTGAAAAGTTTAACAAATTTTTTTTGTTTTAGTTGCTAAAAATTGCATATTTTTCCTTGAAATGATCCTTGCTTTGTGGCAGTGTTTGGACCTGTAATAATGGCTATTTATTAAGCATACTTGAGCATTGTAGTTAAGCAGCATTTAACCCCCCACTGCATTATAGTATAGTGATACTGCAGCTGTATTCTATTATTCACGTTTGTTTTTAAACACTGGAAGCTTCCTAATATTTAAAGTACCAGCCAAGCCTTAACAGAAAAGGCTTTTGTATGTATTTAATATCTGATTCAGTATTATACGGACGCTGTATTATTTAGCCTTGTATTCATTATTTAATTTGAACGTCTGCGGCTTGGCACAGATTTGCGTGAGCGGATGAAAATATTTGTGCTTTAAGAATTTGAACAGATTAAGTGACAGTCTGTTGTACATACGCCCTATGTAAATCTAGCGCTCGTCATGCTTAGCGGTGAGAGGATGGGAAAATGTAGGGAAATTCTTATTCATTGAAATTCGTACATTACAGTAATAGGGACGTTAACACCAGAAAAGGAAAAAAATCACTTAGAATTTTTCTTTATATTAAAATACTCCATTCACACAATCCAGCTTTCTACCATTAGAGTCATTAATAACTATTCTCTGCAAGTCAGCTGAACAACTGAGCGTAGGTTTATTAGAAGCTGCACAAGAGATAACATATATAGTCCCCGACTCCCTCCTGCTTTGACTGCACAGGCATGAATACTGCGGATAAGGGTTGTTTCATTTACTTTATTAATAATTGTACCAAAGAAAAGGACTTTTCATTTGGTTTTTAATTATTCACCTGCAGTTATCACTGGACCTGAGCTTTTTTTTTCCTTATCTACAAATGATTGTGTAAAACGAAAGGATCAGGCGGACCACCATCCTTATTTGTTAGGTTTAGTTCAGATGGTTGCAGCTTTTAGCTGTGTCCTGGACACTCGGTGGGGGGTGCAGTCCTTAACCCTCCATTTTAGTGACACCCAAGTCCTTTGTTTCAGTGTAAAATAAGGGACTTGGGCAACTTTCAGGGTACGTCACAAAGCAGCGAATGAAGGCTTGATGATTGTGTTGCCCTTTATGATAGTGTAGTTTTAGGGGATTCTGGGAGTTTACAATTATTCATTTCCGTCTTTTTTTTTT
>JAKJJM010027870.1:0-10773 GCA_021901965.1 Pipa carvalhoi
CTACGGATGACTTTATTGATAACTTCTGCACTGTATTGGATGTGATCAAAGAAATAAAAGAATGTTTTGTTTGAGAAGCAACGCTGAGTGATCAGAACTTTATTTCTGGTGACCTGCCATCTCAGGATTAGCAACATCTGATGACCTGCCATCTCAGGATTAGCAACATCTGGTGACTTGCCATCTCAGGGAAATAAGACATCTGGTGACCTGCCATCTCAGGCGAAGCAAGGTGCATTCAGGAGGTAATCTACACCCACGCATCCTTATATTTAAAGTGATATACGGCCTGTTTTAGACCAGACCCCTGGGGGAGGCCCGTGAACACTATATTGCCCAGGTGGGTAGAGTAGGCTAAGCTGGGTCCCGTATAATACATAATGATTTGGCAAACTTGTTAGAAAAAAACAAAAAAAAATGTCCTTACCTTTTTTTATGTCTTCTCTTCTGACGTAGTCCTGGACGGAGCCATGTAGTCTGCAAAGCCCTTGCTCCCCTTTCGTCCATGATGTTGTCCAATGGAAGGTCATCTGTCTTCGGCCATGACGTAGTTTGAGGAAGGCCATAATCCTCTTTTCTGATCTGTTGTAGCCTAAGAGATTTTACTCCTTCGCCACTAAAAAAAAAAAAAAAAAAACTATCCTCATCAGCAATCTATGGGCAGCTCCTACTCAGTTCTCATGGAATAGGTTATCACTGCAACAAAACTGTTAATGTTAAGCAGAGCTGGAAAAAATAGTATCCATTGTTTCTTTTGGAATTATCCACACAGGCTATTTTGTTTTGCAGCATAGACTATAATGCGCTTAATTAAAATCAGCCCAGCTTCAAAGTAGCTAGTGTGACCCTGGCCCTTACGATGAAAACAAAAAACAAGTAACTAGTTTCTTGCTACACAAATCAAATATATAATAGTTGTAATGATTACATTTTACTAACTTTCTAAACCTAAAATTATCCTCGGTTCTCCTCAGTGGCATAGTAACAGGTATGGTGCCTGGTACTAGACTGCCACTGAGGTTCTCCACCTCCTCCAATTTAGCCACCTGTACCCTCCACCACCCAGTCAACACCATAGGGTCATCGGGTACAGAAGCTGAAGCAGATTATTCAGAGGGCAGTAGTGCAGCAAAGTGACTGGGCTACCTGAAGTTCAGTATTACTCTTCTAGTTATAGTCTTGAACCTCTTCTTTATTTTCACCTAAATAATGAACTCAATACAATGATGTCAGTATATTTTTATTTCATGTAATAAGTGTCAGATTTACATCTCAGGAGTTATAGGCACAGAATATTTGGTGCCTTAGGCTACACCCACTAACTGACCACGCCCCTTTGTAAAATAAGAACAAACTAAATAATACAGTGAACTGAAGTGCTGTGTGGCTTATAATTTCATTGCAAAGTGAAATACCAAATCTCAAAATCAACATTTGACTATTAAAGAAGAACTAAAACAAGCAAAATAAAAAAGCTACATGAAATAAGTACCTTATAGTAAGCTCCAGCGATGCACTCCCACCTTCATCTGTGCTCTCTCTTCACTGCACGGAGGCAGACTTCACAGCGCTTAGGTTGTCACGGAGCCGGCGCTAAGCTCCGCCCTTTATACAAATGAGTGATGACGTAATCACGCTCATTGTGCCCCAGTGACAGGAGAGCTGTCATTGGGGGAGAAATGAGCATGATGATGTCATCGCTCTATTTCAACACTGGCTACAGCGTGTGGGAGGAGCTTCAGACTGGCAGCTGGGCCCTCCATAGCGCTGTGAAGTCTGCTTTCGTGCAGTGAAGATAGAGCACAGAAGAAGCTGGGAGTGCGTCACTGGAGTTTACTACAAGGTACTTATTTAGAATAGCTTTTTTTTTACTGCATTAGTTCTCCTTTAAAAATAATTCTCAATTAAGGGTATGTAAACCCTGTCTATAAAGAAAGCCCTATTCACCTATTGTCAAGCAAAATAGTGATTAAGAAACTCCTGACTCACCTCTTAATTCAGCAGAGCGCAATATCTCTCTGTAACTGCATTGCCTCTGTGAACGACTTCCCTGTATGAGAAGTGTATGCATGTAGCCACATCTCCTCCTCTCCCTGACTTCCTCTCTCCAAAGCAGACTGCACAGGCGATCAAACAGCTCTTATCTGGACATGCTCAGGGTTAGGAACAGGCTTTTTAGATAAGGAGAAGGGAGGGAGAATTTCCACACAGGATCCTGCTCTCTGAATAGTGAGCGATGTCACTCGGGGGCAGGGCTTATCAGCACTGCACAGGAAAAGTCTGTACACGGAATGGCTGGGGGAGCAGGGCTGTTTAAACAAGAGCATCAACCAATGTTCCCCAAGGATGGTGAACAAAGTTTTCCTTACTAACATAAAGGCAAAATTTGTAACTTTAAAATAAATACCTCCAACGATACCTCTGTCTCAAGATATTTTACAGAGATGAAACACCAAACAAGCCAACTTAAATGGATGGTCTTAGAGGTCATTAAGAAACCATCTAGGGGGGGATATTGGGAGATTGCTTAACCAAAGGGAGAACTATTGGATTAAGAAAATTAATTCTATGCACCCAATAGGAATGAACGATAAATGGAATTTGAAACCTTTTTTATGAGAGCTTCCTAATATATTTCTGCTTTTTCTTTCAGATTTTGAATTTGCCCTTGATATTGGTAGTCCCGCTATGAGTGGTAAGCTTACTAAACCTTTTAGTCCACTTAGAGTGGTTATTTTGTTTCTAAGAATAAATATAAGGTTAAAAAATTCCTTTTTGGAGCATATATCCATGTATTACCACTGTTTCAAGTTATTGTTTTTATTTTGGTAGGCTTACAGCAATTCCTGAGGAATAGGAATTTGGACTTTACTTGGACTTTGTTTTCCCTTTAATATGGATATAATATTCTAGGAACATAATTAGTGAGGTGGCTTAGTTTGTTGCTGCAGTCACCCAAGTTTGTTCTTTTGTTTTTTATTATGTGTACTTTTTTCTCATTTGCAGCATCTGTGACACTTTTTGTTGAAAGGTTGTACCTAATTATTATTCAGGTCTCCACCCCCAACGTGGATTGGTTAACACTGAGAGGGGAGGGATCTATTCCTGTATATATTTCATTATATTATTTTGCATCACTGTTATTTGATAAAGGTCCTTGGCCTGAAACATATAATACAGTTTATTAAATCTATTTGGTAGCACACTACCTTGTATTGCTGTTTTCCTTCTTTTTTTTATATGTTTAAACAAGAGGCAAGTACTACTGATCCCAAAAATCATTTTTACATTTTAATGTCTAGTTTAGCTTTCTATAGGTATACATGTCAAATGGAAATATTTTGTTTTATTTATTTAAACTTTTTATACCCTTTAATTCCTTTGATTGCCCCTGCTTATGTCTCTGACTAGGAGAGAAATTTATAAAAGTCGAAAAGGCCAATTTTGGATGACAGCAACAAATGGGTTAAAAAGCAAATATCCAAATCAATTAGGTAACCAGTCTAAAAACTCAAAACAGCAATCACTACATTTTGAAAACCTAGTAAGTAATCAAGGGGAGTAAAAAAAAAAACTGGGAGTGCAGGGTCAGCTCCTTGGACTGGGCCAGTAATTGTACCCCCTGCCTTATGCCCAAACCTCTTGGTAGCCATGATGGGGGGATGGGTGTACACAGAATTAAATAATAAAGAGACTTCCTAACTAACTAATAGCCCTCCCATCCTCTGACCCCCACCCTCTATTTGCAAGTGAGGTAACAGGCCTTAGGTGTGAGCCTTAGGTGCACAGTTCCCTAGCAAGACTGACCCAGGTCAGAAAGGAGATGACAGAGCAGGTAATCATATTTTTTTAATCCTTTATCATGTTTGAGGGAGGGGGGCAATAACAAAGGACCCTGGCCCCAAAAACGGGTGATCAGCACCCCATGCCCCCTCCAATTCATCAGAAGAAAAAATTTTATTAAAATGGATTGAAAAGAAAACTGCACACATTCTAAATATTCCTTATGGTGTTAACTACATAAAAGGTCTAGAGTGTTTTTTCAACAATAATTACAACATATATTTGAATATAGATTTTTTCCCCCTGCTGTGTGTGTATGTGCGGGGGGAGGGGGATATTGGATTATCAGAAACTGAGAGAGGAACTGGATATAATTTATCATAGAAATGCTTATTAACAAATATACTTTTGCTGTTAAATAAGAGATATCTATATTAATATTAAATCTTCATTTAAACTATGCAACAGATTTTGAAAAGTGCTATTATGTTTGATTGCCTTTGCTTTTCAATATTCATGCGTTGCTACAAGTTGTTCTGTGTTGAGAGCAAGCTGTGATATCTTCAGTAACAGAAGCTGAAAACAGATGACTGGCTATATTGGTGGCTGAGTACATCAGTAAGGCTGTCACTTAGATGTGGAATTTTGGACATAACAAGTGTGTGGGAATCTTAACAATCTAGTGTCTAACAAAGAAAAGAAAGTTAAGTTAGCTTTCACCAACATAGACTGAAAGATCTTTTCATGTAGCAAGGTAGTGATACAAATGTGAACCTGCAGGAAAAAGCTTAATACTTATGGATCTATCATCTATAAGCCCAGTTGTTCTTTGGTAGTGGTTTCCAGCATGTTAGTTGTATCGGGGTTCTGTTGGCTGGAGGGGAAGGGCAGATTTAGTGTGGTTCCATGTTCTCTTTGCTTCCCCACCCTTTGGGATGCCAGAAAAAAAACAGTGAAGTGGTCTCAATGACTGACTCACATGAAAAATGCTGATTTGAAATCTGTAATGGAAAGAACACTTGTGTTATGGATGTGGTCACTAACAACACAGTCACTATGTTGTGATTTAATGGAGTTCCCTTAGTCAGCTGCCTACTCTCTTGTCCACAAGTCTTTAGTATCAAAGATAACACAGAAAGGTTGGAATGTCGCGCTTGACCCAGTGGAGGACAAAAATGGAGAAATCCCTAGTTCAGGTATGAAGACCACCAGGTGAAATCTAAAGGAAATGCACTTACACAATCCAATGAATTAATTAGTAGTGGATCCTTTTTAAATGTGAAATTCCAACCACTTTAGACTTCTAGTAGTCACATCAGGATTGTCATCATTCAGTCCCTCTAATCTTGGTTCCTGTGTCACCAGGCTTTTAGTCGCCATGCCAGCTGTTGTGAAAACAAGCTCCCAAAAAAGAGGAATATGCAATAGTGTAATATGTAAAAAAGTTTTTAATATAAAGATTAAAAGTACACTCACATGTGCTCAATTAAAATAAGCTCAATAAAGATGCTATGGTGTTTCCAAAAGTAGTTATCCTTCAATGTGTTTCTCCATAAAACAGGCTTACTCAGGGAGTTAGAATTTACTGTAACTGGCTTTATATAGCTTATTTCACATGTAATGTGTAAAACTGTGAATCTGTGACATGAGGATCTGCGGCTAGAGATTACTATAACTGGGCTCTAGCCTACTGTCACGTGTAGGGACTTGTAACCTGAAAACTGAAACCATAATTGCAGTGAAGTGCAGTGAAGAAAGAAATGGGGTATTATGGGGCTGGATGCCACTAAAGGAACTGGAGCAACCAGAGCCCGTTATGCCTCTGGAAGCACTGAGGAGTACTGAAAACAGGAGCAAGTGCAGGAAGGTGCAGAAAAAGAAGGAAAGTGGATTCTCTTACCACAATGGAGTTGGCATGTAAAAACACCGAGGCGCAGAGTCTAAGGAGGGCCAGGTCTTCACCATTAAACCCCTGCAAGGAGGTACTGGGTTTTGCGGCAGGCACCTCCCAGGTCGAGGTCCTTGGGTTAACCTTCCACTGGTGGCAACTAGCTAAAACACTTGGATACAGGAACTGCAGACCTACAACTCACTGGATCACTTGTAGCATACCTTTAACACAGAGTGGTGAGACCCAACACATAGAGCAGCCAGTCTGAAGCAATACTGGAAACAGAACTGAAGATCATAAAGATATTCACTGAAGATAATCTGGAATACTGGGCTGCAGAGCTGATGCTTGAAGAGCTGTAACATAAGCTACTGAAGAAGTTGAAACACGGAGTAGGTACTGAAGAGTTCCAAAAGAATCGTAGAACAGCACAGCAAATGCATATAACCATCAGGAATGATATAGAGATGCTTGAGCACTACAGAAGGCAGTGCTCTCCTTTTTGAATTTGGCGCCGCTGACGTCAGCGTAACATCAGCGGCTTCAGATTGGCTGGCAACCCAGAAGCACTTGGTGTACTGCTCACCCAGCGCTAGCCACCAATCAAATGCTGGCAGTACACGAGTGGTGCTGCAGCAGGCAAGCGCCGCTTCTGACACCTTAGTTGCCATATTCCCGCCAGATTATTTGAACCTGAAATTGGAATTGACGTCATAGTGTCTGTTAGAGTATCAGAAAAGAAAACCAGTGTTTATTAACTGCGGAGATAATCAGGATAGCCCCAGGAAGGGTCCTGACTGACTGTAGTAATGGTACATGCTATAAGAAGGGACCATTTTTTATTTAGAAAAAGAATCGGCAAACCGGAAGTGCGTCATAAACTTTACTTGCAAATAAGGTATATAGGTGGGATTCTGTAAGTGCATTTTCTTTAGAATTCTTGAGGTGGTCTTGATACCTGCACTAGGGTTTTCTCTGTTTTTGTCCCCCACAGGGTCAAGCGTGATCTTCCAACCTTTCTGTGGTATCTTTGATGTGAAATCTGTCTTCTCATTCTGTATCAATTACATGCAATTGCCATATATTTAAAAAAAATCCCACCTTTTATTTGCTTTTTCAGTACCATATGTAATGCCCACTGAAACATATTGTGTAAATTCCCTATAAAGGAAGCACAATGTCAGTAATGTGCTTCACAGAGGATGACGAGTGACATTGAACAGAATAGGTCTGTGTAGCAGAGGCTCTTCTAGGTATTGGGGGCCCTGGACAATTGCCCAGTTTGCACCCCACTAAAATCATCCCTCCCTGAGCCATGCGATTTTACCAAAAATACAAACTCCAACAAGATTGCCTATGCAGCAAAAGGTGTTACTCTCTTCAATACTGAGAATTGTTTTACAATTGGACAAAGCATGCAGGATGTGTTTGTACACACTGGGTTCCATCCATTCGCCACAAATTCATGTCAAATAAGGAAGGGCATTTATCATGTTTCAAAGTGGCAAATCTCTGAGTCATAGATGCATGAATATGCTAGCTAGACTGACTTTGCCTTTCAAAGGAGGAGAATTTAGGGTGTAAGCGTAAAGGAGACATAAACAAAAGTAAGTGTAAAGGAGATATAAACAAAAGTAACTGCAGATTCATGTGAAGATGGCAACAGTTTGCTTCAATATAACAATTTATTGGTCATTTGCTGTATTACATGATTTCAGTCTCTACTTATTGCATCATTATGCTCAGAATTATGCTCACTGTATACCGTAATCTGTATATTGCTGAAATGACAATAAAGAGAGTCTGAGTCTGAGTCTGAATTCACTTTGTTACGTTTGCTTCTCAGTGGTGTGAATATGTTAAATACTCAGTTTCTGTAATTGCAAGCACTACACAACTGGTGTAGTGCTTACAATTACAGAAACTGAGTATTTAACATATTTGTTCAAATTTATTTGTAGATTAGAATTCACATATTAGTAAATAACAGCCCCCTCCCAAAAAAAGATAAACTGCTATTTGGGACCATATTTGTCTAGCTGATAAATGGATGAAATTTTATCTTTTGCAACATGTGGTGGAAATAAAAACAGAATCATAAATGAAAGCAAACATTTTTGTTTTGCTAATATGAAAAGCATCTCAGTTAAAGGCTGACAAAAATTTCAGCTATTTAGTTCCAGCTGCCATAATAACAAATGATGGCCAAAAAACAAATTTATTGTAGATTTGCAAAAATATTGCTAACGCACATTCATCTGTTTAGATTATGTTTAAATATTAAATAATGCATATTCGCCCACCCGGATGACAGAATAACTGCATAAATGCAGTATATACTGTAAGCACTTGTGTAGTACCTACTCTAAACAACAATGGAGAATCACAAATGCAAAGATACCTGTAACTATATCTCCAATGGAAACTCACAGAAAGCCTTTCAGTGACTTACATTTTTGTCTTTTGACACATGCACTCAAAAATTCATCTGAGGGATGGATGCTCATATACATGCTACATTTTTACAGTTGGGAATAAGCAAAGCTATATGAATTAGCACATTGTAAGGCTTTTATGTTAAGAACTTGTACAATTTATTCTTAATATCTTATTTTATTTTAGCTAGTGATTCATGTGCATCTAATCCAGGTGCCACCAGTGGGAAGTTAACCCAAGGGCCTCAATCTGGGAGGTCCCTTGCCACAAAGGCCATAACCCCTTGCGAGGTTTCAGGGTGAGGACCAGGGCCTCCTTAGACTCCGTGCCTAAGTGTTAATCAGAGCCAACTCCTTCTGTGGTACAGAGGGTCCACCTATCCCCACGTCTTGTTTCTGTTTACAGTCACTACTGTTCCCTCACTTGTTCACTGCACACCTTAGTTCCTCCAGAGGTGTACCACCTTGTTCCATATAACCTTCACATTTAGTACACTTTAGTGCTTCCAGAGGAGTAAAGGGCTCTGATTATTCTATAGTGCCTCTAGTGATAACCCAGTCCGACGATAACCTCCCTGTGATCTGTGACAAGTATTCAGATAGTGAAAAAGGTTTCTATCCCCTTATGGTATGTATGTATAATTTTATTTCTAAAGCGCCACAAATTTATGCAGCACTGTACAATTTAACAACACAAATACAATACAGACATGGGAAATGTGCAATAAACAATACAAGTATAGTATCACAAGGATAGTTCACTTAAGTGCTAGGTTGTGGATGACACAAGAGGTTGGAGGTCCCTGCCCCGTAGAGCTTACAATCTAAATGGTATAGCATTCAAATAGTGAAAAAGACTTCAGACTAAGGGAACTTCTATCTAATATTTAGGAGCACTAAATGTTTTCTAATACATATCTATCTCCAATTAAGCAGAATAAGTACTAAAAAGGAAGGGTTTGCCTTACCAATTTGCTCAAATCCTAAAAGTGCTGTCTATAAATCCTAGCAGCAGTGGGCCAAATTTCCCTGCAGTTTATGGCCCCTCCTCCTGTTCACTGAGGGCGATGCTCCTTAATTGCTCTATAATTCTTGCAGGGAAATAATCACTATGCATTGTTACCACATGGATTCTTTTAGCAACATTATACATTGGTGTTAATAGGTTGTGTGCCTTTTAATGTAAAATTATATCTTGCTGGGTATGGAAGATAATGACTGTAAGTGTTTTCTAGCTATGATCACACCATCTAAAACTAAAGTCCCACAATCTCATAAACATAACTGAACAATGTCCCCCCAAGTCTCCCTGCTTGACATCTAAGCAATTATTGATTTCATTTGACTTTAGATACATGTTTAGAAGTGATATGATTACAATAATTAATGATAAATCATGCAGAACAGGCTACATGCTTTTTTTTTAAATCGCTCAAGGAATGGGGAAATCATAAAATGATGTTAATTTGCCTAAAATAAATGGCTACATTGCATTTCCTCTAGAATTAACCATAATTCTGTCATTAGAGACTCTCCCTAGAGTCCGCATGGAAACATTCAGATTTATGAATATGAATAAAAAATGATGTACTTCAATGTTTTTTTTTTCTTACAGATCAGAGATCAGAGTAATGAACTACTGTACATTACTTACATTTTCTACAATTATAAAACACTAAGGGAAGCTTTTAGCCTATTAATTCCCTATGTAATAGCTATCTCGTAGTTTAAATGTACAAGTCTCATAAAACTCTACTTTATATTATAGCCTCAATGGCAAAACATTTTCTTCATTTTGATTTTCATTATTAAAGCAAATAATTTATTTAAAATCAGTGTGTTGTTGGAAGGGAGGATTTTAATTCTGAAATGTTATATTGATCTAAATAAGGTATTACTGTCTACTAGGTTAAACAAGAATGATTCTTATCCATGTGTGAGTTCTGCACACAAACGCATCTATCTCCCCAAAAAGTACATATTCTTCTGTAAGGGAGGCAGTGCTAAACTGTGCTTTCATTCCTAGTTTTGACTACCGGTAGTTTCCTGCATCACAGTAGTTTATTATGGGATGCTGTTTGTTCACAGGTCATTTTGTGACATAGAACTAATTTTATAAGCACAAAATTAATCTATTATATTTTGTTTTTGCACAAATTATTTCTTGCTTTGACAAAAAATATTTAGTGCACACAAAAAAGAATTTTGTATACAAAATGTTATTTTGTACATACAAAATTGCATTTTGTTTGTAAAAAAAATTAGCATTTTTGTGCACACAATAAAATGGTGTACATACAGAATAGCATTTTGTGTGTACAAAATAAAATTTTGCACACAAAATCCTATTTTGCATTTACAAAATTTTATTCTGTGCACAAAATGTATTTTGTATGCACAGAATAAAATTTTGTACACAAAATATTATGTTGTAAGCACTAAATATTATTTTATACATAAAATAAGATTCTGTAGACAAAATGATTAAGTGCACACATCACAATTCAGGGGGTCATTCCAGTAGCTCTGAATTTTCTGTCCTGAATTCACTTATAGCGAACTCCCATTATAAAATCGCGACCGCGACAATTTTTTAGTCGCAGTCGCGATTTTAAAATGGGAGTTCGCTATAAGTGAATTCGGGACAGAAAATTCGGAGCTACC
>JAKJJM010027885.1:0-10850 GCA_021901965.1 Pipa carvalhoi
AGATGGAAAAACTACTGGGGAGAAATGCTTTTTACTATGGTATAGTACTGCATATGTAAAGATGTAATCTGACTATAGTTGCCCTTTATTGTCTTAAAGAAGCAAGTCTACTGAATATACGAAGTTTACTGCACGAGACTGTGTTTTTGCTTATATCATTTTGGACATACCTGTGTAAGACATTAAACAGGTCTATTATTTTTGTTCTCAAGCAAGGACTGTGTGTCTATTATTAAAAATCCCTAATGCAGGGTAGCTAATCCCTTACAATACCTATTTACATTAAATATGGTACATCACCACTCTTATTTGCCTGACTACACACAGAAAGTGACCAATCGCCGCAACAAAACACAGTTTAGTGAATTGTATATGTGAGACCATGGGCTTCATTAACTAAAGTCCAAATAGTTGCGTAGAGCTATAAATTCACTTCTATTCTCCACTTCCCCATGTTCAGGCGGGGATCTCCATTGCGCTTCTCCGCAATCGAGATCTTTCGCCCGAAAGGTAGCCATAAGTCCTATGGCTACAAAACTTTCGGGCGAAAGATCTCGATTGCGGAGAAGCGCAATTGAAATCCCGCCTAAAACTCTTGCAAGAATTCTCACGCGATTAAGACCGCAAAGACTCCAATCGAGTCTTTACAGGCTTAATAACTTTAGCCTTAGGTGAACTGCTCCGAATTCACCTGTTTGAATTCGCCACTTCAGACTGGCAAATTGGGGGGTTGATGGCAGGGCTCCAGTGTTGTGTAAGGTGACTATTCATTCAAAAGTGACAATGGCGACTGCAACTAAATGACAACATGACCTAGGGACAAGGTAACATAGAAACAGAATATTCACAGAATACAGTTAGTGAGATATGACGTCACTGCCCTTTACTTGTCGAATTCACCTCACTTCACATGACTTCTCATCCTACTTCTATTCTCCTGACTACACCACACTACGCATGAGACAGTGATCGTCGCTGTCCATCTATTTGACAAGTGTATTCTCTATGTAGTCAGTAATGAAAAGTGAATTCACATCTATTTTAGCGATGCGACTCGAATTGCAGCTAGGTGAATTTAGACTTTAGTCAGTGAGGGGTGAATTGTCAACTGAATTCACTTTTTGATAAATATGCCCACAACTACTGCCTGGCTAGCAGAGGGTTTTGGGAATTCTTTCAACAACTATTTTTTCTCTAAATTGCTGATCCAGATTGCTCCTATAGATATAACATATCGTTACCTGACATTTTTCTTCTTAGATGGCTTATTTGGTCAATGCCGGGAACGTGCAGAGAGGGACGTTGTTCCATTTCAGGTGACCCCAGGTACTCTGCAACAACTACAAGCAGTACTCCGTCAACTTACAACAAAAGGTATACTCTGAACATCCATGCACTGATAATTATTCTCCATTCGCACGCAGGCTACATTCTCCTCCCCAGCTACATATAAATGGACCAATCATCTCTGATTTTACTCTCAAAGTTATGTTCTTCGTGTTCCTCATTAATGAACTATTTCTAGAGCTTCTTTATCAATTCTTTTCTTGGATTGACAAGGAATTAAAACTACTGGTATAATGGTTCCCCAAGTCTCACGTATTTTATAGCCCTTTGATAGTTTATATGACTGTACACAGCAGACACAATGGTCCAGTTTATAAGAACAAATGGTTTGCCAGATCTTAGGTAGTCATATTTGCTGTATCTCAAGGTCAGCTAAGTGACAGTTCCCAAACATGCAAGTAAATCTCTTTTTCCTATGATTTTGAATACATATGCACATTCCTCAGTTCATATTTTTTGGATGGGTGTACACTTTGCATCCTTTAGACTGTTGTTAAACTACAACCGCAAGCAGTTTCCTCCAGGCAAATTTGCAGACTTTGATCTGTGTGGGGCCATTTTTCTCTGTTCCTGCAGGGTTATCATGGAGGGATGATCTAACTCAACGGATAATGGCCCATGAAATGGGGTGGGTCCCACAGCACAGACCCATTGAGACTCTGGATGTGTTGGATGAAGAGAGGTAAAGGCTACACATCATTGGTACTGGAATGATAAGAGCTATGTTGATAAGTGTGTGCTACTATTTGACAGATAGAGGCACAGGCTGCTAGATGTATAATGCAGAGACCAGGACCTGATCTTGTTTTTGGACCCAGTTTTATTTAACCTATTTCTGCTCTGTATGTGGCATGGTATGTAATGATGAGATGTAGATGTGTAATGCCATTTTTCCATGCTGACCTTCAGTTTCACCTTCTTTTTTCAATTTTTCACTTCCCGGAAGGTCCCCCATTTCCCATGCATCTGGAAGGACAATTCAGAGGTTAACAGGCATGAGTAAACCTACAGGCCAGAGATGGTCCAGCAAAGGTGACAAACTTCAGTATTTACGATCCCGGCTTTCTCCTCCACCAGGAGACTCATCACCTCAGCAGCCAAGACCTCCATTAAACCTCAAGCAGGATATTTCTCCTCTGGTGGATCGGTATCTTACTTACCTTTTGCTGAGCTCCCAAACTCCCAAATCACAGGTTAGATGTTGTGCAGAACTTGACAACTCTTCCTTCATCAGGTCACTAAAAACTTCTTGCTCGTTCAAGTGCCAACATCATCTCCCATCAGTCAAATACCTGTTCTTTTCCATTAATTAATCCCTTTTTTTTTTTTCATTTCTGAAAAACATTACTAGTGGATTGGTAGTGTGGTTTAGTGGTAGAATAGCTGGGTATTATCTTGGGAAGCAGCTTTCAGGTATAAGGTAGATATTACCATTATTTGCGCATAAGAAGATTAAAAAGGGGAATGCATCAATTGACAAGGTGTTGTATCAAGCAATTAAAAGGGATGTTTACTTTAAAATTATCTTTTGTAGGCATATTCTAAGACAGTGGTCGGCAAAGTCTTCTGAGGAGGGAGCCAAATAGCTCCCTCCTCCCCCGGCGGCTCTTTCCTAAAGAGCCGAAAAGGGGGAGGAGCGAACGCACCCGATCCCATGACCTGCCAACGTCCAATCAGGAGTGTCGGAGGTTGTGGGGGCGGGGCTACGGGGTGGGGCTAGACAGTGCGCCGCGAGCCACAGAGCAGTGGCTGAAGAGCCGCATGTAGCTCGCGAGCCACGCTTTGCCGACCACTGTTCTAAGACAATCTACAATTAGTATTGTTTATATGTAGTGGCTTCTTTAATTCAGCCCCGCAACCAGAAAATCAATCCTTTTAAAGCTTGATTTTTAATTTATAAATCATTTTTAGTATTTAGCTTTCTGTTTAGGCCCTGAACAATCTCTCTTCCTGTTTGTAGTTAAAAATCAATTCCTGGTTGCTGGGTTAACTGGTCCTAGCAACCAAAGAACCATTTATTTGCAAATGAGCTAAATTAGAACAAAAAATGAATAATTCAACAAACACAAAACATAACAGAGCAGCTGCAAATGACGTTGTAAAATTCCTATCTATAACATGTTAAAATTGCATTAAAGGTGATGCTCCCCTTTTAAAGGTTCTTGTTATAAATATATTTATTCTATGGGTCTGGAGTCCTACAAGTCCCAGATTTTATAAAGATTTAATTTAAATTCATTGATTTATTTTTTTTTTTAAATTGGGTTTCCTCCAGGAATACAGTAGTAAGAGAGCTTGCATGTGAACTTCCTGGATTTGATAAGCACAAAACCTTTGAAAATAAAACTGAGAAAATATAGTTTGATTGCTGGTCAATCAAAATAAATATATACATTTTATATTGTTTTATTGTAATATTTCTAGATCAGGACTGCCCCCTCCCCCAGTTCCTAACCATTCTATACACGTATTATATCATTATTTTTAAATCATCTGGCCTTTTAAAAATGAAATCTAATAGTCCCTTTATATGAAAGGATCTGGACATTTCTATTTTAGAAGTTAATTCACTGCTGTCCATCATCATCCATAGGGTCATCCAAAAGGTCACCTTTCTGTTGCCAGTTTCTCTTAAGGTAATTTCCTACATAAATAATGTTTTCAGATCTGACATGTGGCTTCAGTTTTTGATTTTTATTTTTTTTGTCTGAACAATTAGCAACCATTTTGCAATAGCTTTGTTTTCTGTTATTAGTCACTACCTGGTCCATTTATTGTATCCGTATAGATTAGATAACGTAGTTAGGTTCACCAAATGATTCATGTGAGCTGTTTAAAATTTGGAAGCACCATGCTACAATGTTAAATCTCTTCCAAAAGTCATGTTTCATGATGCTTTGATGGGCTTTTCCCCAGGCTCTCATTCATTAAGTAATTATGATTAAAGTGTTTTGCTCATACAATTAAGGGGCTGGAGGGATATTCTAATATGTTAGGAGTAGATGAAAGTCACTTGTGGTATCATAAAAAAATTGCACAGTTTGATTAATACGCAAAGATCGTGAAGTGGCGAATGGACATAAATACTCACCTTTATGCAACTGCTTCTTTTCCAACTGTTTTTGATATCCTGATACAACTCTGGATAACTCTTTATTTGTACTTGCAGTTTGGGTACCAGGAGGCCAATCGATTGAGGAATTCTCCCATTGTCTTTAGTGCCTCTCACACAAGGCCTGATGGCTCCAGACAGTTTATTTATGGGAGGTACCACGAAGGACAAGAGGTGCCTTCCACTCTGCACGTATCCAATGACAGGCGCTATAATTTGGCAGAACTAAGAAGGAAACTTCCCCGTGAAAGCTTGGACAGCAGCCCACTTGATGATATCTTAGAGAGCTCTGAAGAAGAGATAAATCAGATTTCCAATGACGAGCTGGAGTCTCAACCAGGCAGCAGAGCAGAAACTATTAGGACAATGAGAGGTAACTCTTTAAATTATAGCTGTCGGTCCTCAATCCTGTGTATGGGTTACCATTTACAAAGAGAGAAACTGAATTGTGTCACTATGTAGCTATTACTATGTGTGTACAATAAGGACCTGGAGTTCTCATGAAACAGATTTATTTTTGTACTAGAGCACATGATGCCCTCCTTAGGACCTCCACCTCAGTCCTTTGACCCAGAATTGATGTGATAGGCTTAGTGTGGCTTACCCATGCTTAGACAAGGGTCTGTGCAATGGACTCGGCACACTCAGGGTTTTATTGGCTAAAGTCCGAATTGTTGCGTAAAGGTGTGAATTTGTCAGCTAAAGATGATTGCGATAGACTGCTACTGTCGCAGTCGTGACTAAATAATGGGAATATTGTCGCGGTCGCAACTTTAAAATTGTAGTGGTCGCGGATTTTCTATGGGAATCCACTGTTTGAGAATTCGACAGTTGAATTCTCACTTTAGTCATTAACCCCCTCAGGGAGCTCACTCTGCCGCTGAATGAAGAGCTCGTTCTGCCTTGCTGAAATGTTTAATTTAGACTTTAGCTACCCTAACAGCACGACAACAGCCCACAAGAGTGCAAATATTTATTTTGTGGCCCCTTGCAGGCTCAGGTGGGATGCAGAACATGCGAGGTGCTCAGATGATATCAGATACCCAGCCTCTCAGTGATGCACAGGCTTTAGCAGGGGTCCTTGAGAAATACGGAGTGGACTTGCACCAACTGAGTGAAACACAACTGGAACAACTTTCCGCTCTCCTCCAGCTCATTCAGGCGGATACCTTGCAGAACCAAGGTCAGACAATATAATATATAAGAATTCGGTTGTGTAGATTTTATTAAGAACATACCGGTATATATTCATTGTAACACACGTGACTTACTAAATAACATGCAGTAAAAGTATTGTTTTGAGAGCAGAGTAATGCACATTAGCTATGGCTCATATTTTAAGTCTCTGTTTTTGGTTTTTGTAAGCTTAAATGTTCAGAAGGGATTTTGCTTGTCACTTGTGCTGTTGGCGATTTATAAAAGGCAAAGGCCCAACAACCTGCGAGTTGGAAAATCTGGTCTGCTGATCAACGCATTGGCATGTGTGTGTGTTCACTGGCATACTGCGTGACACCATGCCCAGGATGTGATCAACAACATATCGGCTGAATTTGGCTTCTGCGTGTAGTAGCACAATCAAAACATTGTATGTGTTAATTTACTGAGAACAGCTGAAACGTATTTGTCCAAAAGAAGTTCTTATAGGGAGAATCTGTTATACCGGAGGATGAAGCATTGCTCCCAGCTTGTTAGCAAGAGAAATGTCTAGATTATTACTGGCTGAAGGAAGTTAAGGAAATACTGTGAATATCACGCTGAAGAGTTACATCTGCAATGAGTTAAAGGAATCGCCCAAGAGGATTTCATAGAACTCAAAGTAGTAGCTACAGAAATGTTAACTGAATTACTGGGGTGTGGAGTTTTGTTTTACCTTTATGCTGATTCAGGGAACACATGCTTCACATTTTTATTGCCTGTACAGTAAAGACACAAACCCTGGGTCATCTGAAGGGCTCTGAATTGCAGAGTAAGCTGAGAGCCACTTAGTTGCACTGGTTCTTCCAATGGGAACACTTACCCTAATGATTTTTTCTTGCACTGTCAGGGCCACTGAACACCACTTCCTTATCTGTGCACGGCGCCTGTGAATGCGCACACAGTTGTGCACAGGTAGGGAAGCCTAGAAGGCATGCAACTCCCTCAGCCGGCTCTCTACTGTACTGAAGATGTCTGTGGAGCTCTGATGCCCCATGGGCCTTTGGGCCATGTGTTTAATACCCCTACTTTAGGGAGTGTTCCTAAAATTGAATATTGACCCTTAGGAAGAGAACAATGAATTCATCAAAGGATGGTGTAAGATCATATGGGGAGCCAAACTTTACCAGGATGTCATTGTGGCATATGCCTTGTGATGCCAAAGTGCAAAACTTAGTAGCACTACTAAACTAGCCCATGGTAGAGGGCTCTTGCTTTACGCACAGTAGAGAGGAGCAAACTACAAAAAAATTGGAGATCTTGGAAACAATAGTGTCATTACATTGTCACGGTGATGCTGACACCAGTGCCCCCCTGCAAGAAAAGTAAGGATATATGCTACTTCAGATGGGCACTGTTGAACCACGAGTTGCACAATAAATGGCAACCATTAAGTTCACTGTCATATTGGAAGATGTGTATGGAGTGGTGTTCCACAAGCACTAGCAGCAACTGGCAGTGTAAAGAGGACTAAACTCTGGGCAGGACCAGCTAGCATGGCATTGAGATGGGCAGTGAAAGTCTGGAGAATACGAATTAGCGGATCTTGCTTGTTCCTTTGATGAAAACTTCCTGTAAATTGACAATAGTCCAAGCATTATTCCATAACTTGATTTTAATGCTACAGATCATAGGGTCTAAGGCTAATTGGCTCGTAACACCCAATTATTTTGTGTGCAATTCAACCTCCTTTTCCTCCTCCATGTGTGAAACTGGCTACCTACACACCTGTAGTCCAAACACAGTTAAAATTACTGACACATAGATAGGGCAAAATGTTGCTGTTATGCCCTCAGGACCCCAGAGAGTATGATTAGAAGGCCTCACACTTGCAGGCAGAAGTTCCTAAAAGTTCACATTTACAACCTCTTTTTAATCATAAAACACTTCTAAACTGATGTTGTTTGTATGTGATGGGAGCTTTGAATTCGGCATAATTGTCTAAAACAGAGGTTCAAATGTAGCAAATGTATTTTTTTTTCATAAAGCAGATAAATTAGTTTACAACGACATATAATAAATTCAGTGCCTAATTACTCTTTGATAAAAAAAAAATTGAAAGATTCAATTAAATATCTGCATAAATCTCAACACCTCAGTGATTTTTGTGTGGCAAACCTTCATGCATGCTGTATTCAGACAAAGATTTCTCTAGTGATTTGTCACAAAATGGTATAAAACTAGAAGGCAAGGTTTAAACCTTGGCTGCAAATTGCCTAGATTCATTTTAATGGTATTCCTCGCCATCATTTTAATTAAAAAAAGAATCGCTGTGCTAGATATTACCAACAAGACGTCAAGCTGTGATTGAATGCTGGCATTTAGCACAGAAAAAGTACTATATAAAAGATATGGTAGGCCTTGAAAAATATATACATCTCTGATTTCCCATAGGATAAAATATAATACAGTAGCTTGCACCTGGGGTCTCAAACTCGCCTCGGTAAATAGGATGCACATAGAAAAAAATCAAAGATGACGGTTTGCATTACTTTCAATCTGAATATGCCCACCACCTGTTACTGGCCACTGCTTCCTTATCTGCACAAAGCCATTGTACATAAGGAGGTAGTGTTTGGTGACTGTTGGTGATGCACTATTGTGGGTGCTGAGGGGCTCAACCTACTCCACTGGCTGGCATGCTCCTCCCTCAGTTTGCTCTCTGCTGTCTCAAGGATGTTTCTGTAGCTCCAGTGCCCAGTGGACCACAGATAAGACTCATGGGCTACATTTGGCCAAGGGGCTGAGTGTTTGAGACCCCTGGCTTACACTACTCTTGGTAAGGACAGTCAATGAAGCAGTTAAAAAAAGAAATAACTGAATCATTTTTGTAAAGTAGGCTCATCTAAATATCCTTAGAAAGCGCTAATGGCTATAAAGAGATTTCTGTTACTGTCTCTGTGCTCTTTCTTGTGAACCCTGTGTTGGGCTGAGATCAATGGTGATCAGTTAGCCATCTTATTTCTAGTTATAGCATATCTTCCGTTCTCTGGCGCTATTAGTAAGACAACTGTTATAGAACAATAAAAGTACCTACAGGACAGCTCAGAGAAATTAGCAATATGGTAACATCTTTCCCCAGAGGGGAACAACGCCCTATTAACAAAGTTTATATTACATTAGAAATTCAATGAAGTAGGAGGGCATAGTTTGTTTTGGACCTAGGAACTTCCATTTTAAAATATTTGAATTTTTTACCTTTTCAATATAATTTTATTAGGATCCACCATCCCATGTGTTCCATCTACAAGGAGAACTGAACTGAAAGTGCAGGTTCCATCTCTTTTATGAGAGCATTGTGGTTTCCTTAGTTAAAGAATGTAATCGGTTTTAGAACATGGTGGAATGATATCAATTATTCCTTACAAGTTATTACAAGTTATGGGTACTGGATAACTGGAGGTAGGACCTTGATCCAGGGAATTTATTCTGATTTCCATATTTGGAGTCAGGAAGGAATTTTTTTTTCTTAATATGAGGATAACTGGCTCTTGCTTCATGGTTTGTTTATTTTTTTGCCTTCCTCTGGATAAACATTGAAAATATGCTGAACTGGATGGATTTGTGTCTTTTTTTTCAGCATTATAATCTATGTTACTATGTTTATTTTTTATTGTGCTTATCAGGGCCACGAATCGCAGAAAGGAACCCACCAAAACAAGTAAGTATATAAGCTTTGATATAAATGATCTGGAGAAATCTACATTGCCCTGGGATTTAGAGAGTATAATAAATTTTATATATATATATATATATATATATATATATATATATATATATATATATACATACATACATATATAGTCTATATTTATATAGGGCTATATTACTTTGCATCCACCCATCAACTCCGCACACCCCACAGACAGATTATGGACTGCAGGAGATTTCATTTCAAGTTTGGAACAATGAAAGGAGTCCTTTTTCTAAAATCGGTAACTTTACCAGTTAGGAAATGGGAGCGCCTATAGTTGTCTTTTTCCCTTCCTTTTCAACTTACTGGCTGCAGGAAGCAATAGTAGTGGGGCAGGATGCTTCTCTTTCAGTGCCCTAGGCAAGGAAGGAAACATGGACATATGTATTTCCAGCTAGTAAAGAGGCTGTTAGTTGTTTAAATAAGATGACTAATTCTTCTATTCTAGAAGTGGCCATACTTGCAGCCCTTAACTTGCCTGATGGGGAAGGTGTAGGCCAGCGTAGGTGGCAACAGATCACTGTAGATAAAACATCAAGTTTAGCTGAACTGCTTTTTATTTTGAATGACAATCCATGGGATATTCTTGGCTACTATGAATCAGTTTTGTCTGTGACTCATAATGCATATTGTGCTTTACATTGTTTTTGGTGCTCAAAGCATTCACAGTATCAGTGGAGATATCTTTAACCATATCTAGAATTGTGTACTTATCCAGTAGGAATCCGGAGATGATGAAGCAGTATGGATATTTCTGACACAATAAATAGTGTTTCTGTATTTATAGTAGGTATTTGTGCACTAGTGACACAAATGTAGAAGTGTGTGGGGGTGCGGGGAAGAGGAGCTGCATTATGCAGTAATTTGTTTCTATGATGCTCTTGACTCTTCACAGATCACAGAAGGGGATATGTTGCACATGCCTGAGGCAGAACCTCAACTCCCGCCTCCTGATATATCTCCTAAATCCTCCACTCCTGCCACTGCCCCCCCAACCCACAGTGCACAGCAAGGTCCTAAGAATGTGGATTTAGTTAGTTCATTGAGTGCCACATCTGCCACCATCAGCATGCGCCCAGTACCTGATGCCCAGACGATGGGAAGGCAGCTTGAAGTCCAAGCAGCAGCTCTCTCTGATGTAGGCAGTCAGAGGACTCTGGAGAAGAAAAGTTACCAAAGCAGGAGTGGCGTCAGCATTGTTTCTGAGCAGAGTTTCCATCCAGCAACAGAGGAATATGGATACATTGTCACTAACCAAAAGTAAGCCCCTAAACTTATCATCTCAGCCCTTTTATGTCAAGGATGTACAACCTTCTCTTTAAAGCCTTTAACAAAATACTGGAAGTTAAAGTCCAACACCTTGCATTTATCAGTTTGGATATTTATTGAATGTTACCGGGTCTCCCCCACAATATACACATTGATGTATAAAACACACACACATATATATATATATATATATATATATATATATATATATATATATATATATATATATATATA
>JAKJJM010027908.1:0-13312 GCA_021901965.1 Pipa carvalhoi
CTCGCGGCCCTTAAGCTGTTGCAAAACTACAATTCCCATCATGCCTGGACAGCCTTGCTGTCCAGGCATGATGGGAATTGTAGTTTTGCAACAGCTGGAGGGCCGCGAGTTTGAGAACCCTGGCTTAGGGTCTGGTTATTGCCAGAGGTTCGGATCCAGTTTTGGTTCTAAATTTTTTGAAATTTAAAAAAAACACAAACACATTTTCACATGCCTTCTATGGCAGGGACATTGGAGTCAATTCAACGCTATAAAGGCTGCATTTTCGTTAGTATCTTATACAGAGATCAAGCCAGGTTTCCGATTATATAGCCTGCATTTGCTACAAGTAGCAAACCAAATCAAGATAGTCTTTTGAGCAGTCTATACTGTTTAACTGGAACTGCAAACCCAACCTTTTACCATGTGAATCATTTTACTTTACAACCAGAAATATCTACAAACTTACCAATGGCTTAAAACAATAGTAATACCAAAAATTTTAAGTGATTCAACTGCATTTATAGTTACTATATATTCAATCTGTACTCCCAAAATTTCTAAATTGTATATAGAAAGTAAGATACGGTATTTAGCTTTTTAGTTTAAAAATCAGGCTTTAGGGAACACTTCCTGTATATGCTTTATGTAAAGCACCGTAGGAAACAATGGAACTGGGGAGGTCTGTTTACCAAGATGGTCTGCTATCAATAAAGATAAAAACAGACAAAGATAAATTCAATTCATGGATTTAATTTTGAAGGCATACCGCAGTGAATTTACAAGAATTTACTTCACCAATTCAAAGTGCCGAATTAGGGGGCTGGCCCCAGATTCCTTTTTGGCATAAGGTGGCTGTACTCTCAAAATGCATAGAAATATAGTGATCAATTAGTGACATAACCTATAAATTGTGTGACACTGAAAGGGAGGTAAAAACACTTGTTCTAATATTATAAAATGGCCACAACAGTGGTGATCAATACATGACATTGTCCTTTATTATGATCAATCACGCCTATTAATAGTATCACTAATATAAAAAGACATAGGGGGTTATTCTCTAAAGTGAGAATTCGACTGTCAAATTCTCAAATAGCGGATTCCCATAATAAATCCGCGACTGCGACAATTCTTCCATTATAAAGTCGCGACCATGACAGTTTTTAAAGTTCCAGCTTTGACATTTCCTTTGTAAAGTTGTGACTGTGATAATATTCTCATTATAATGTTGGGACTGTGACAGTAACAGTTTATTGTGAGTGTCTTTAGCTGGCGAATTCACACTTTTACATGACAATTCGGACTTTAGAGAATAACCCCCATAGAGTAACCATGTGTCCTTTAAACAGATCCATGTGAAGGTAATGTCACTTTACTATGGCTATTTTGAGTACATGACCTCTACCATTCGATTGACTATGCCTCACTATGCATCCTACACATTTGCAGCTGTTCACATCGTCTCCCAGGGAATGTGTAGTTTAGTGAATGGCAAAAAACCTAAGACAAAAGAAAGAGCACAAAAACGCACTAATAGTGCTTTATCAATGTAATCAAAAAATAGAGGAGACCAAGTAGAAATCCCAAAGATGGACAAAAAGGGTGCACCAGATGATTAATATCACCACCTTATCAAATTGTGGTATAAAAAACCCCTAATGTGGGGAGGCTCACCAGATAGAAAATAACAGATAGCCTTGAATGTAAATTCTTGTTGATTGCAGAGCTGATATCCTCAGGAATCATAAAATTAAGCAGCATGGTAAAGTTCCTCATACATAAAAAACAGAAAAAACGCCTCCATAGTGTAATATTCCAATTTTAATAATGATAAAAAGTGGATAAATTATACTCACAAATATAGAGTGATAAAGCGCATGTACTGAATAAAACCACTTCTATCTCTCTACGCGTTTCGCCACTTATCCCTCAGTAGCTTTCTCAGGAGAGTAATAATTTCCAAGTAATAGTTTAGTGAATGAGCAGAAGTGAGTTGGCATCAGCCCGACTGTATAAATGGTTTTTGTTGAACAGGTCCTTTAATTGGATTAAAATGAAAACCAATCACTTATCAGTATTAGAAAAAAAGAAATGACAATGGAAAAAAAAATAAACGTATTTATTTAAATAATACAAATTCATTTGAAATAATCACAAGCATAGGTGTGCGCTTGAGGTGTACCTGGTAATGTGCGTGCACAGGGTCTGACTGGAATTAACTTCTTGGCTCCCAAGACAGTCATTGTCAGCTCATCCATCTTCCTGCAGTCCCAGCACCCACAGTGGTGTAACAATAGGGGTTATAGTGCTTGTGACCAGGACCTATCCCCCAGCATGTCTTTGTCCGCTGCCGCGACCTCCTTGGCACCCCGCAATTACTGTGACATCACCCCTTCGGATCCAGGAGGTGCAGGAGGGGGCAGAGCTGCAGAGAAGAGGGGACCCCGGTGTCAATCCTGCACAGAGATCTGTGATTAATAATTATGTCACTGGGCATTGGTATCATAGGATGACTCATTCTGATGGCATCATCACACTGACACCAGGTGCCAGGGCTGCAGGAGAAGGAGCTGAATGCCTGCTGTCTCCTGTTCAGCTGGACTTGCGGAAGCCAGAAAGGAAGGTAGGTGCGCTTGTGTCTGTGTCTGCAGTGTGTGTGTCTGTATATGTGCCTACTTGTGTGCCCGTGTCTGTCTGTGTGCCTGCCATGGGCATCCACAGGGAGGAAGGCCTCTGGAAGGCCACCACTGGGATGCATTGAGAGTCATTCTGGCCTCCCAATTCTCCTCTCTGTCCTGCCCCAGTGCACCAGGACATTATGATTCGTCTCCATGTATCACATGACCATGATGTTAAATGACTGTGACGTCATGACATCACGTGATGCTCCCCCTTAAAATAAAGTCTGTGGATGCCCACGGTGCCTGCCTATGTGTCCCTGCCTGTGTGCATGAATGTGTGTGTGTCTGTCTGATGTGTGCCTCTGTCTGTGCATGTGGCAGTGCCCATTGATGCGGTGCGCACCACATGACATCATTGGACCAAGGCACCATTAAAAGGCCTGGCTCTGTTCTTCTCCTCCTTCCTGATTTGGGGGGCACACCTCCCATTTAGATTGTAAGCTCTACGAGGCAGGGACCTCCAACCTCTTGTGTCAACCACAACCCGGCACTTAAAGGGATGTATCCTTGTGTTATTATACTTGTATTGTGTAATGCAATTTTCCCATGCCTGTATTATATTTGTTTTGCTGAATTGTACAGTGCTGAGTAAATTTGTGGCACTTTATAAATAAAATTATATATATATACAGTACATACATACATACATACATATACACTAATAAAAAAAAGGCCTGTGCACACACAGTACTTCTATATAGGCAGATAACCTTGTAAATATACCTCTAAATGCTGAAATGGAGAAAATGCTGTAGTAAAACTGAGTACAATAGATACGGTTCCTCAAATATCAACACAATACATTTTAGTGCATCTTCCTTTCATTAACCAAAGAGCAATTTCTGATAAGCTTGTTAGCTTATGTGACACTCTTGTCTGTTTTATCAACACACCCAATCATTACACTGCTTGTCAGTTTGATGTTAGGGTACATTTACTTTGCTCTTAAAAAAATCAGCAACTATAATGCATTGTACAGTCTATAAGCCATTATGGGGAAAAAAAAACATTTTGGAACAGAACAAGGAGGTGAATAACACAAGGTGGCACTATAGGAACAATTTACAAATTCCAAGAAGAAAAGGCTACAATTTCCTGATACTGATAATGACACATCCAAATCAAAGGATAGCTCTTACACAAAGAACAATACAGCTGGTAGGTTTATGTCACTGGTCTTGGAAGAGTTAAACGAGCAGTGAGTTTTGATCCAAAACTCTCTGCTAATGCACGGTACTCTGGGAATTGTAGTTCTGCATCGTTCTATAACTATAATACAGGGGGTGTTTTAAGAGATTTTCAGCCAATTGATATAAGATTGAAAACAACTTTTAGTCGTAAACAAAAGTGCTTTTCGACAATAAAACTTTTTAAAAAGGCAATACCGATATTAATAGTAGTAGATAAACGTTTCTGCTTCTATAGATATCCCCCTTACAGCCATATCTTTTAATATCCAGGGGACACTTTTGAAAATTCCATGACAGAAAGAGAATCTGATGAGATCTCAGCTTACATGAAATCATTGCTTTTTCTTTTCTTTTTTTCAGAGACTTCTGGATGAGTCCACCACATATGGCAGTGTGACCCAGGTTCCTGATACCTTATAAAGCAATTTAGATAAATATGAGGTAGTTACAGAGAGACAGCACATTCCATCCATTTCAAAACTTCAACCCATAAAAAACATATATCCATGAAATGTATCTAGATGCATCAGCTATAATCTATGCAAACAGTTTATTTTATGCATGTGTAGTTTTAACGTCATTATATGTATGAAGGTACCATAAAAATTCTACTAGACTAATTTCACCAGGTTGTTCCTTTCACTGGTGACAATAATCAAGAGCAGGGCAGCATTTATTGGTAAAAAGCTCTACAGGATTTATTTTTCAATCAAGTCCATGTTAAAGGGGTGCAGCGGTTCTCAACCTGTGGGTTGCGACCCCTTTGGGGGTCGAACGGCGCTCTCACAGGGGTCGCCGAACACGCAGGTCCTATATCTGGCTCCGGTAATGTGCGCAGGTCCCTTTACATAGGATTGCCTACGTGTTGATGTCGTGCCCAAATGTCATCATGTGATACGCGTACGTGATGACGCTGCACACGAACGTCGTCACATGACGTGATGACATCATGTCTGAGCGTCACCACGTGACCAAGCGCACAACCCCATGATGACGTCATCGCAGGGTCATGGTCTCAACTAGGTTGAGAACCGCTGCTCTAGGGGCATATTCATCAAAGTGTGATTTCAACAGTTCAAGTGAATTCACGTCATTCACGTCACTCCTGGTCGCTATGCTCTGACACATGCAAATTTGCTACTCCTTATTCACTAAGCTTCAGATTCCCTTGCCAAAGAAGCAAACAGCTACATAATCTTTACAATGTCGCTTTAACTATATGAAGTTAATATTACATGCCTTTCTATGTCATCCTATCCCTAGTTTATGTTGTCACTTGTTCTCTCCAAGTGGAGCTGGAGAAGTGGCAAATGGATGCGAATTTAGACTTGCACGCAACTGTTTTTATAAATAAGCCATTCATTTGATAAATACAACAGATTATGGTGACATTTGACTTTACTTTTTTAATACTCAGTTTTGCAAGACATTTATTTAAATATATCTCTGCCTCCCTCTTTATGATTCAGCAGAATGATGTAGCCCTACTCTCAGGGCCTCATTCACTAAAGTGCAAATTCACCTGTTGAGCTCACTTTGTTACAATTCGAGTCACATTGCCAAAATAGCCACAAATTCACTTCTCACTACTGACTAAGTGGAGAATACATGAGAATACACTTGTCGAACAGGCGGACAGCGGCTAGTGCTGTCACATGTGTAGTGTGGTGTAGTCAGGTGGATAGAAGTAGGATGAGAAGTCATGTGGAGTGAGGCAAATTCGACTAGTGAAGGGCAGTGACGTCATCCTCACCATATCCCACTAACTGTATTCTGTAAATATTCTATCTATTTCTATGTCACCTTGTCCCTAGGTCATGTTGTCATTAAGTCACAGTTGCCATTTTGAATGAAAAGACAGACGCCTTACGTAACAATGGAGCCCTGCCATCAACCCCCCAATTCGCCACTTTGAAATGGCAAAGTCAAACAGGTGAATTTGGAGCAGTTCTCCCGTATTAACACCTTCCGCTCTGCATTTTAGTCAATTGTAGAAGTATCTGTGCACACACAGGCAAAATGATGTGAATAGCTCTGTAAGTTTGCAACTCACAGTCACCCGAATTGGTTGCGTATTCACCACTTCACAAACTTTGTTCAATAAGAGAACATGGGGAAGTGGAGAATAGACGCATATTCACAGCTCTACGCGACTATTCGGACTTTAGTCAATAAGGCTCTGAGTCTCTCTAGAACTACATTTCACGGAGTACAGTGTAAATACACATTATAATAAATGTGCATGCATCATTTTTTGCTGTGTGGACAGGCTGGACTATCATGGTAATTCAGTACTTGATTTTAGCCAATTTTAGTAAAGCGCTGATTACTAAACAAAGAGAAACCCTTCAGATATCTGCTGTTCATTAAACTACTGTTACATCTTCCCATATATGGGTGAAAGTGTGACTCTGGCCTTTGGCAGTAGATTCCATTCTGGAAAAGAATAGGCTTTATTCCAGAGCTTAAGATTGCAAGCTTTCTGGGCCAGTGTAGCACGTGTGATAAGTTGAGTTTGCGCTTAGTAAAAAGGGAGCAAATAACTTGTGAATCAAAGGTTGAATAATCATCAAATTGAAATCATGAATAAGAGTTTAAGCAGATCCTATGTGAAAATGTAATGCGCAGCTTGAATTTGAATTCTGTAAAATCACTGATTTTACAAAATTATAATCTCGTAGAATTTGGGATAAATATCATGAATAATCAAAAAATTTGCATATTGATCCGGCAGAAGTTAGCATTATCTGTGATCGCTTTATTTTTGCAATTCTTCAGTGAATTTTTCTATGTGGCTATGGCAAGTACAGTAGATACTGGATCTGGACAATAGGCCTATTTAGCTAATAAATCATTTGTGAGTAGGTCTGAAAGGCAAAGTATCCCTTGTCCATCAGAAACAAAATGATCAGTCAACACAACCCCCATTCTAACAGGCTAAGCCTGGACTTTATTTATTTTGGTTTTATCTGACTTCCAGTCCTATGGCAGGAGGATTAGACACATTCCACTTGCTGAGATTGCAGTGTGCACAGTTGTTTCACAGTCTCCCTGGGAAAACCACTTTTGCGTTACAATGCATTTTGATTTAGATATTACACGCAATTTCAGAAATACAGTCAAGCCCTGATTTTACTTTCCTGAAATTTCTAATTCTCTATCATTTTTGTCCCCCTGCCTCCCATTTCTTTTAAATGGGGGAATACATAGGATACATGAACGTATGGTTATACAAATGACAGATATGGCACTTATACATTTTCTCTATGACTTTATATATATATATATATATATATATATATATATGAATTTATTCATTTGACGTGCTGTTCGCAGTGTTGGACTAAGGTATCTTGGGCCTACCAGAGAATCTGTTTGCAAGGACCCACAGCCTATTAGCAAAAGTAATGTACAACTTATCCCTCTATTTGTTATGATTAGGCGTGGCTTTGTACACTCCCAGAGTTCTTTGCAATATCCTTCCCACTCTAGCAGGAGAGAGCATTGGAATATATTAAGTGCCCTAGTCCCATGGTACCCCATGTTTTTGTTGTATTTCACAACCCATTCCACATTACCCTTGCATAACTGCTTATATAACCAATTTAATTATGCCCTATCTACCCCTTATCTCTCTATACCTTACAATCCCCCCATCTACCATCCCCTCTTTTTTATTAAAGTAGACAAGTGTCTATCTCACTGCCCTTGCTTGTCCCCATGGCCCCCAATTTAAATAGTAAAATGTTTTTGGCTAATGGACATTTTCTCAATGTCTATGATTCCTACCAATCCTTGTTGGTCAAAAAATCCTCCCCTACTTGTACAGGTCCTTACTTATACTAGGTCAGCTGACACTGCATTTGGGTCTCTCAACCTAAAATGACCACTCGGTCTACCATTGACTGTCTTCATAAAATTATTATATTTCAAACCTACGATTTGGTATTCCATTTACATATGTCTTTTAATTCTTGCTTAATTTTTTTTTTTTATTACTTTCTTAATTTAACAACTCAGTAATTATACTGGAGAAAAATTGTTAGCGAAAAAATATAAAAGTTCCTTAATGTGTTATGTTAATGCTGACTAAATGAAAAAAAACCCTCCAACCGTGATAGATTCTTTAGGTTAATGTTTCGTAAAGATGAGCCAGAACTACAATTGCTTTCAAGGTATTAGGACCATTGCTCTTCATAGGAATATAAGGATGATTATTTTCAATTGACTTGCAAAAGCAACAGTAGGACAACTCCCATTCATATAACTAAATACAAATACCCAGTAAAGTTCTACCACTTAGATTGTAAGCTCTGCGGGGCAGGGACCTCCAACCTTTTGTGTCAATCACAACCTGGCACTTAAAGTGTTTTTTATGCTTGTAAGCTACTTGCTTGCATTGTGTAATGCACTTTTCCCATGTCTGTATTATATTTGTATGTATGTATGTATATTTTTATTTGTATTGCTGAATTGTACAGCTCTGTGTAAATTTGTGGCGCTTTATAAATAAAATTATACATACATACATACAAAATGTGGCTCTCTTTGCAAAACAATCTTAACCTGTAAATGTTATTGTAAAAACAGACCTTTTCATGTAATGTTATTGCTATGCAGGTACCCACAGTGCTCTGTGGTATCAGTATGAACATTTAGGGGGTCATTCCAGTAGCTCCGAATTTTCTGTCCCAAATTCACTTATTGCAAACTCCCATTATAAAGTCGCAACCGCGACAATTCTGCCATTATAAAACCGCGACCGCGACAATTTTTTAGTCGCAGCCGCGACTTTATAATGGGAGTTCGCTATAAGTGAATTCGGGACAGAAAATTCGGAGAGACCGGAATGACCCCCTTAGTGAAATCTTAGGCCAACTGACATCCCTAGCATAGGTAACTGCATATAGATGTGGTAATGGTCACCTGGAGACAAAGAAGCCTAGTGCCAGGGATTCTGCTAACTTGTTTATGCAACTTTAATTCAATGCCAATTCTCACACATTCAGCCTTCCTGTGCTGTCTTACACTGTCCACTATAGTGCCCTCATTGCCATCTATGCATTACTATTTCCTGTTCGAATAAAAATAGCACCTTACTTCAGACCACTACTGTGGCATGCTCTATAACACCCTATTATGAAATCTACTCCACAGCTGTCTACTATCGAGAGGACATACCTTTTCTTTTGAGACTCATGAGGCCCCAATCAGTTCCACTAGGGAACCAGCCCATTTCCATTGTCAGTAGTACATGCCCTGCCTATGCCAGCAGGGATGGAAAAGACCCTCTTACTTTCATATCACAGCCATATGTAACATGCTAACTGCTCACACTGGGAATTCTAACAGGGAAATGTTATTAGAGGTGAACAAAGGATACCAAATGAACACAAAACCCCAGCCTAATAAGGACTTAATAGCTAAACTTGAGATATATATTAACTTTAAGGGCTTTGAAGGTTACGGCGTCGTAAACAGATAGGATCTGTCACATCTACAATGGAATGTTCTGTTAAAATGATAGAATCAGAATATTAAAGCATTAATATTAAATGTTTAATATAAATTAATATTAATAATAAAACAAGTTTGCTTTGTGTACGACAGAAACAAGACATAGCCACATGAGTAATAGGAACTAGATTTCACAATTCAAACATAAAAGCGGTAATAACCCTTTCAGAATGTGACCGTACTGTGTGTCTTTTTGTCTGATGTCTTTATCAAACATAATAAAACAGACACAAGAAGAAAGATTATATTAAAGTGACCATATATTACTATTACTACAGTTCCAAGGGGATTAATCATCAAAGTGTGAATTTGACTGTAGAAGTGAGTTTGCATCATTTCGGGTCACTATGTTCCATTATGAATTCTGTACTCTTTGTTCAGTCACAGTCTTTATTGTCACTTTTGAATGAACAGTGGCTTTATGCCACATCAGAGCCCTGCCATCAACACCTTTATTCGCCACTCTGATCTGGCGAAAGAAAACTGGATAATTCAAAGTAATACGACTCTGAGGCTTGCTGAATAGGTGAATTACCTGCGCACGCCTATTTAAAGTGATGCGAAGAGCCCGCAACCATTGTCAGCTTCCAAATTAGTCACATATTCGCCACTTTGCAGAGTTTACTGAATATCCAAATATGAGTAAGTAGTGAATAAATGTCAATTCACACCTTTATGCGACTTTTTGGCCTTTCACGAATAAGCCCCCAAGTTCATATTGCGCTAAGTTTTTGTTTTAAAAGATTATTTCTGTATCTGGTATCTTCTATAGTACTCAGATGTTAGACCTATGTCATTGGGCCAAATTTATTAAGCCCGTAAAGACTATAATCGAGTCTTTGCGGGCTTAATCTTGTGAGATTCTCGCGCGAGAATTCTCGCAAGATCAAGCGGCGATCTCGATTGCGCTTCTCCGCAATCGGATCTTTCGCCCGAAAGGTAGCCATAAGTTCTATGGCTACAAAACTTTCGGGCACAAGACCCGATTGCGGAGAAGCGCAATCGAGATCCCGTTTGATGATCTTGCGAAAATCTCGCGAGATTAAGCCCGCAAAGACTCGAATCAAGTCTTTACGGGCTTATTCAATTTCACCCATTGTGTCCTGAAACACATTAGGATATCAAAATAAATACTTGCTTTGTTTCTTTTCTACAGTGTTTTATCAATCAAGTAGAATAGAGATATCATGATGTTGTCCTTTCTTGTCTTAGGCCGGGTTCACACGGGCGTATCGTGCGCCGCCTTTTTAAAAAAAATTATCTGCGAGTAAATACGCTGAGAAATACAGCTGGCCAAAATACGCAGAATAGAATGGAAACGTTAAAAAAGTGTTCACACGAGCATTCGATCGCGAGCGTAATGCTTGTGTGATTGCTTTTTTAGCGTTTCCGTTCTTCTTTGCGTATTTTCTCCGGCTGTATTTCTCAGCGTATTTACTCGCAGATAATTTTTTTTTTTAAAACGCAGCGCGTGATACGCCCGTGTGAACCCTGCCTTACAGATATGTATAAGTATTTAATTTTGCAATAACAATGACAAAAAAAATGTAATTTCCGTATCAGGTTCAAAATCCTCAGTAGATGGCAGCAGATTGTTATGTTTCCCTGCGACTGGATTTGCTATTTAATACAGTTTTAGTTATGAATGGGAATGGCTTTGTGAGCCACCAGAGTCCTTTGCAATATGTTGCCCCCTCTGGCAGGAAAGAGCATTGAAATGCATTAGTATGAGTTGAGTCCTGTAGACATTCCTTGATAAAAATGTTTTGTGATTTGGTGTGGTGTGTGTGTGTAAACAGATGATTACCTAAGTTATATTGTTTTCTGTTTACCAAATAAATGCGCTTCAAAACAAATCCTGGCACCCAATCATTTTGTGATAGACAATGTGAGTCTACACTGTCCTAATATGTGTAATTTTTCCATTATGTTAGCACAAGCCAATACCTGGAGTAGCTGGAGCAAGCAGGTTGAACGTATATCCATTGGCTTAGAAGGATCAAGTTGCATATATGAATTTATTTTGCTTTATTTATATGTGATTAATAGGTGATTACAAGTAATTCAGAGTGTCCATCTTGTACTGAGGGAGAGAGGTATGCATTTAACGGTCATGTTATTACTAAGGTGGCCTAATGATTAATACAATGCCTAATGACATGTTGGCAATGTCAATTTAAGTGAAGGGAAAACCAATAATGAAAACGTCGTGTCAATGTAAATGAAAATGCATAAAAACAAATCATGAGATTAAATTTTGCTTGTGAATAATTATGCTTAAATCCTTAATAATAGATTGATATTTTGAGGCAAAACATATGTTGATGTAGCAGTATTTTGTGATGGCAAAATCACACTATAGTGTTCCGCCAGCCAGTGCAAATGTCAGCGGAGCCCATGTCTTTTCTTGGTGGGGTCCAAGGCAGCAGAGCAGCCACCAGAGAAGAAGTAGTGTGACTGTGTAGGAACCCAAAGCAGGCATGGGTTCCTGGTTCCTTCTCCCTCCACATGCAGCTACCAATCTCTGGGGGAAAAATAGTTGGCCCCACTAACCCTCCATGGCTCCCAAGTGTTCCTCAATAATAAAAATGCACCCCCTACTGCCACCACACACGCCTTTCACCATTGAAAAACCCCTGTGGCTCCTGATTGGCAACAATTTTGCCAAATATATTTTATGCCCCACATATTTTATGTCCCCAATGTAGTTTCAAAGACTTCAATGTGACCCTAGGGTGTTTTCAGTAAAATTTATACTTTGTGGGGAGTTGCATTTGGTGGTTTCTGAATCGGAAGTTTCAAAGAAATGTTCTACATCTTAATTATTTTTCAGAAAACCCATTGGAAATTTTGGTTTACTAGGAGAGTTTGTATCCTGAAATATGTGTCACAGCAATGACCATGCCATGTGTAGAGGGCTTTTGAGGTATTTTTAGAAAATAAACACTTTGTATTAGAACACTAAGGGGTTGTTCTGGGTGAAAAAATGACAAGGTGGGTGCACCCATACTGGAAATAGTTCTTTTAAGAAGACATTGATCTTTTCCGATTTGAAATGTCAAAGGTTGTTATGACTGTAAAACTGCGAGGTGGGCACTTGGTTTGCAGTACTAAAATTTTGAGTCAACATTACCCTTGCATCCTTACTTTAGGGTCTTTTGCACCTATAACTTTGCAAGCACTCATATATACTGGGTATTATTCTGTTCAGGGGCACTACTATTTTAGAATTACCTAGGTTTTTTTTGGATGATGTGTTGATTTTTGAAAGAAATGCTTTCTTTACCCCGCTTATAACTACAAAATGGTATCTGAGAAAAGAAGATTACTACAATACCTGATACCTGAAGGTGTATATTTTTAGATATTATTTTGTGGGGGTATTTGGAATGTAAAGGGTTGTTCTGACTGAATAACTACAAAGTGAGCACTTTGACTGTGGCACAATTTTCTGTCAGAATTACCCTTGAGAACATACTTTACTTTGGTGTGTTTGGCAACTGTACTTTTTCAAGCACCCAAACATACCGGTGTTGTTCTGGTCAAGAGGCTTTGCTATTTTAGTTTGGTCAATGGGACTTCCATTCTGATTTTTTGAAAGAAATGCCGTTTTCACCCTGCATTTTCATCATTGTTTCAGGAATCCAACAAAAACCAGTGACTTTCAGAGGGGCTTGCATCCATAAAACATGCTTGCACAACAACAAGCCAGATACAGTAAATAATACTTATATTTTCATAAATTACCTTTGCATACTTTGAGGTGTTTAAGTCAACTGTGAGAAGAAGCCTTGTTTTGGCGAAATGTGTTCGCTGCCCTATCTTATTTGCATGCCATTCCTCTACGTTTAGAGGAAAGAAAATTTATACATCAACATAGAAAGGGGTTCTTTACTGTGAGAACAGTGAGACTATGGAACTCTCTGCCCGAAGAAGTTGTCA
>JAKJJM010027921.1:0-17105 GCA_021901965.1 Pipa carvalhoi
CTATAAGTATCTGCCTCACTAGATCCTTCTGTATAGGTGTGATGATGATGTTGCTGAACTATAAGTCTCTGCCTCACTATACTTTGTATTATAATAAATATCATCTATGTTTAATTGCAAGAACCACTGGCACCCTATTTATTTAAGTTAATTATTAAGTGTACTGCTTCAAATGTAAGCGGGGCCTGCCCTCTGAGGTTACTGTGCTGGTCTGGGTATATGCAGATGCGTGCACAGGTGCATCTGGGGAAAGTGTGACTTTAGGTGGGCTTTGGGTTTAGTACATACCGCCACTATACCGTTACAACAGTATGACAATTATACTTCAGATCAATCACTTTTCCATCTACGTAACTTTCTAAAACAGGATTGTAGAATTCAGTGGTTATTTCTAAAGATGGCAGAACAATCATAATTCACAGTGGTTTCACTGTTGTGATCTCCAAGTCCACACAGATCACAAAAACAAAAATCATTCTATAAATTGGTAATGTTATTTAACACTATTTAAAGTGCTGCTGTAGAGAAATAATGAAGTTAATTTTTTTTAATTTCCCTACCAGTTTAGGAAATTCCCAGAAGGTGACAGCAGAGCTTCATATCTTTAAAGGTTTAGGGGGTCATGTTGTAAAGTCCGAATTGTAGTATAAAGGTGTGAATTCGCCAGCTAAATACAGTTGCAGTAGACTGCTACTGTCGCAGTCGCAACTTTACAATAAGAATATTGTCGCAGTCGCGACTTTACAAAGAAAGTGTTGTCAAACCTGGAACTTTCAAAAAATTGTCGCGGTCGCAATTTTATAACGGGAATCCGCTATCAGCGAATTCAACAGTCAAATTCTCACTTTACAGAATGACCCCTTAACCTTTCGCTGGACTTATATGGATAATGTCATTTCTAGTTCTTTTCTGCAATTGATGTTACCTAAACTATATTAACATTCACAACTCTAACTAATTCCAGTATCGATATCTCATTACCATAATATTTGTAATTAGCACATTTATAATTCATGTTCAAGCCTTAGGGCAAAATGTATTAAAATAAAAAAAAATTGGTAATAATTGATATCGCGATTTCGATAAATATCACAGAAAGTTACCAATATCGAGATATCAAATTGCCGATATCGCGGTATCGGATGGTAGTTTCGCGATTACAATACAATTTTACAAAAATCGCTAAAAATCAGTGGCGATATTTTTCAATATCGCGGTATCGGATGGTATTTTCGCAATTTCAGTCCGATTTTACAAAAATCGGTAAAAATCAGCGGCGATATTTTTCTATATCATCATATTGATACAGATTTCCAATTTTCGGATGTGCGGCTGATGCTTTTTTCCCAAAAAAGGCATGTTTTCGATATCACAACAACGATAATCTCGATATCAATTTTTCAATATCGATAATCAGCTTTTCTGATTTTAATCAATTTCGCCCCTAGTGTTTGTTATTGCTAAAATGGTGCTAACGGCCACATCACCATTTTTTTAACAGCATAATTAAAATGAAACTTTGCATAAACAGAGTTGTGATTGTTGTCCTTGTTTTTGGATTGATTAATTAGGCAATCTTAGAATGGGACACCATGCACTTGGAGTCCGTAATCAAGCTGCATCTTGGCTGGCTTCCTATCTTTCTGATTGTTCCTTTATTATCTCCCATGCTAATGACACCTCTTCTCCTGTCCCACTTAGGGTGGGGGTGCCTCAAGGCTCAGTTCTTGGCCCCTCCTGTTTTCTCTGTACGTTCTTTCCTTTCTCTCTATCATCAATTCATTTTGGTCTTCAGTATCACTTGTATGCAGAAGATACACAAATTTACTTATTCACTCCTGTGTTATCACCTCACCTGGAATACAGACTCAAATTTCTAGCTGTCTCCTCGCAATCTCCTCTTGGATGGCCATGCGCCAGCTCACATTAAATCTTGCTAGAACAGAATTGATTATTTTTCCACCCAAACCTGGACCCACTCCTACCATTTCCATTCTAGTTGATGGTGCGATCATCAACCCTGTAACCTCTGTACATTGTCTTGGGGTGACTTTTGATTCTGCTCTTTCCTTCTCTAAACACATTTCCAACACTGCTAAAACCTGTCGATGTTTCCTTTGCAACATTGCCAAGATCAGCCCCTTTCTCTTTCACACCACTGCTAACACCCTCATGCATACTCTCATCCTATCCCACTTGGACTACTGCAATGCTCTTCTATCTGACCTTCCAGCTTCCCTGCTCCAGTCTATTCTAACTTCTCTCCCTCTCTCCCCAGAAGGGACAATCTCTCTCTGCTCCTTGGCTCCTCATAAGCAAACTAATCATTTACAGTGTTCTCCTTTTGACATTTAAGGCACTTCAACCTGTTGCCCCTCCCTACGTTTCCTCACTCTTATGCTCATACATTCCTTGACATCAACTGCGCTCCTCTCAAAGCAACCAGCTTTGCATGCCACACACCAGTACTGCCCTTTGTCATCTTAAACCCTTTTCTCTTTCTGCCCCCTCCCCCACATCTGGAATTCTATACCCGTTTATCTTAGCCAGGAACATTCCCTGTGTACTTTTAAAACCAAACTGAAGTCCTACCTTATGGAGCACTAGCACTAATTTTTTTCACTGATTTTATGTATAAATTATATTTTATCCTTAATTAGTTATTTATGCTTAGTATATGTTTTTACTGACCAATGTTCCAGCACATTGTTACAGCTCTTATTTTTCTATCTGTGTATGTCAGTCTTCCTCCCATTTAGATTGTAAGCTCTACAGGGTAGGGACCTCCAAATTCTTGTGTCAACCACAACCTGGCACTTAAAGTGATGTATCCTTGTGATATTACACTTGTACTGCATAATGCACTTTTCCCATATCTGTATTATATTTGTATTGCTGAATTGTACAGTGCTGCATAAATTTGTAGCACTTTATAAATAAAATAATAAATACATACATACAAGTGAAATAAGTTTAAGATATTGCAGGTATCCCTAGTAGTAGAACACTGAGTAATTCCCTGATATATAGTTAATACCCTTTAAGAAAGTAATTAAAATAATCAATAAGAAAGGCCAAAATCATCACAAAAAAGGTGTATGCCCTTATGATTCCAAACCAGCCGAGTGATAACAAAACATGAGTCTTAGTTCAGGTAAAGTGTTCTTTCAGGATGTGAATTAGAGAGTCAAACTTTTGGTGCAGTGGAGGCTGTGTAAGCCTGAAGAGTGAATGGAAAAATCTCTACAGGAACGTAGGAAGTAGAAATAAAAACTCGGATTTCCTAAATCGAAAATGCCATTTTCGAAATATTTCAATCGAAAATGGCATTTTCGATTTTAATAAATTTTGCCCAGTGTGTCATATTTTCTGTAAATGGTGCATAATTATGTAGGTTAGCATTACAGACATGTACCTAACTGTATGCCATTGACTTGATCCCACCAATGTAAGAAAAGTAAACAAAGTATGTTTCAATGTTTGTTTCAGGCCCAGTCACATTTACAAAAAGCACAGTTTGACTTCACCCCGCTTCATTGTTAACTGGCTTATAATTATATGTCAGTGCAAGCATGGGTTTATTTGTGTGTGCTCTTCAGTCTATAGAGACTGCCTGGTATAATCTTGCTTATCATCTCCAGAATATCAAAGCCAAAGGCCTTTTCTCTATTTTTATCCTGTTTTCTAAGTTATTGATACTGTTGTTCATTGACGTCTTATTTAAATGGTCCAATGGTGCACATAATCAAATGGCATATGCCATCTCTTTTCCAGTTTCTCTTAGTTGGATCATAGATCTGTTATTAGTCCTCTCCTGTTTTCCCTATATACTTTATTATTTGGGTGATGTTATCCATGCATTTGGTCTACCGTATCCCTTAATACAGATGATATCAAAGTATAATAATCCACCCTTGCTCTTACACCTGAAATGCAGGTCGGAGCAGAGGAAATTTGCTTAGGCAGGGTCAGAGTGAAAATAGAAGCTTGAATTAGACAGTCTCTTGCTATGACTGACTAGAAAACAGATTATATATAAATTATAATTCAGTCCTCAGAATGAGTCACAGTTGCTATTCTGGTGACATTTCACTCAAAGGGCTTAGAAAATGTAGCAACCAAATGGCAACATGAGCTACTGATTGTCACTGAAATGTATGTAAAAACAAAAGTTACAACTTTGACAACTATTCTAAGGTGACAATATTGTTGACCAAAGTGGTGACATTAACCTTTCTTATGATAATTCATGCCTATTGCAGTATAATGTCATTAATATAGAAAAAGATAGTTATGGTGGCTGTCAGGTTTTCAAATAGTAGGAGAAGGAGGAGGCAGCAGGGAACTGGTACCACAGTAGACTTGACTCTAGCTAACCCCAAGGCACAGAGTCTAAGACAAACCCGGTCTGCACATAGAGCACCTGCAAGGAGGTTAGGGTTTAGCTGTGGTGCTATGTCCAGGTCACGACCCATGGGGTTAGCTGTTCACAGATGGTGATGAATGAGACAGACAGACAGAAGAGTGATCGAATGGCAAATTATAGTCGAGGCAAGCAGCACAGAAGCAAAGTCGTAATACAAAGCAAGGGGTCAGGCGGCAATCTAGCAAAGTCAGAGAACAGGCAAGAGTCAAATATGGAGAATAAATAACTAGAACAAACACACCCAGGTAACTAAACAGAGACCTATAATCGGGTGCCCGTATGTGCGTCTGATTGGTTTAAATAGGCGCGTTTACGTGAACGTGTACGCGATGCAACACTGCAACTGCATCTCGTTATGGCACTCCTATGAGAGGATTTAGGTGCAAAAGGAATACTAGGAACAGCCCTGCTTGTACTTATTATTATCTTTACTGCTTGAGATACGTTGTTGCTAGTTTTACTTTTTATATTATTTTTTTAGTAGTTGGCTTGGCTTTTTAACTCGTTTAATGTTGCTTCTCACTTTTTAACTTTTGTCCTTTGACCATCTTTTTAGACATCTCCCCCATAATATGCTTCAGTCCATAAGCAAACTTTTTAACCTGCTGTGATTCAGTTCAGCAACAGTCGGCTCTTTTGTGCATTCCACAAGCATTTTAGTGTGTTGCGAATGTGATCTGGAAGAGAATTGGGACATACATAATCTCCACCGTCTCCTTTCTACTCCCAGGCACAGTTTGGTGGAGTGAGTGACATCTAAAAATAATATGTAATTAACTTTACTGTTGAAATGAACGACGTATGAATCTGAATTCATTTATTTCAACGATACCTCCATCATACAATAAAGATCATACAGTGTTTACCTTAGTGTTGAATCAGTAAGTACGTTTTATTTAAATTAGTTTTCCTATGTGATTATACTAATTAATATTTAGTGACAGATAAATAATAAAATAATAGTAATACTGATTTAGCTTTACCTACACTTAAAGACATTAATATATTTATATATACGGCAAACAATATATTTTTATTACATCTTTATCTACTACATTGATCTAAAAACAGCTAATTGTATGTACGTTGGGATAGGTTTCTTGTAACCCTTCAGGTCACTGAAAAAAGGATTTATTGAGGATTACAGTTATTGTAGTTGAATAACAGCATTGTTCTGTGTAGTTACACACAGAAAAAGGACCGAGCACTGTTACAACGTTATGCCACATGGCATTGCTCGGCTTGCAGGGAAATGCTTACTGAGGAACCTAGCTAAACTCATTACAGAGAAATCTACGCATTGCATTCAGAAATAGTATTCAATGTTTGTTCTATTTGCAGAACCGCTTTCGGCGCACCTATTAAAGTCTGTCTAAAGTATAAAGTCTGTTTTTATCTAAACTATATGTGTATGCAATCGCCATAATGAGGAACAAAGATAAGTCAAAACATAAAGTTTTCCTTTGTTGTGGTGCTCCTTACATCTTCTAAAAACATCATTAAAATTATTCACAAGGCTTCGAAGCCCAACAATTTTGGATCGCCAAAATATAATAAATGGAAAAAAAAATGTGTCTACAGTCTACCTCCATGGATCACCATCATTCCTTTAATCTATGCGAACGAAAGCATATCATGCAAAGTCACACAACAACAAGAAAATGAGGAAACCATTTTAGTCTGTTTGGAACCGACAGGACATTGAAAACTCTGCATTTTTCAGAGCTATATGAATGCCTAACAAAGGTTGATCAAAGAATATTAATGATATATTGCACCCATGAGCAAGGAACCTAGGCATTAGGCCCCTCTGTGCTTAAGGTAAAATATATTAGATGTTTGCCATTTCTTATCTTTTAAGAGGAATCTGTTCCTTTGAAGCCTCTTTGGTAACAGTGTATTTACAAGAAAACATCTAAACATAAATGTACTGTTGAATAATTATTATTTATATTGTGGGATATGTTTATTCTGCTCAGAAAACTCAAGGAAAAAACTTGGATATGTACCTTATTGTTTAGTTACTTTTGGACACATCTGTCTGAAGTCATTTTCTTTTGGAATCACTAGTATGTCCCACATCTTGTGGTCTCTTGGCACTCAATAGCCTTCATCTTAATCCAGGACCATTCGTCCAAACACTTCTACAACCATCAATAGATTTAAGCTGTTTTTAATGCCTTCCTTGAACTTGCCTTGTCTCTTGTCAGCCAGCCAGAAGCTTTTTTTTATCAAGAGCATAGATTCAAAGACTCTGCCCTGCAGCCATCCCAGAGTGCACTTCTTTGTCAGAATCCTAATGACGATTCATATACATAAGAGACAATCTCCAGCTGGAAATCTGAAAAGCTTCTGGGTGTATATACAGTTCTCTGACCTCAGACCTAGTTCTATATTTTGATCTTGGGGAGTGAATCTCCAAACTTTCAGAATCCAAATGTTATTCCTGCTGTGAAAAACTGCCTGCTTACACAGTGGTATCTGAACATAAAATGCTTTGGATGGCCAAACAAAGTAGAAAATTAGCTTCTGTATCAGCCCAAGAGATACGGTATCTTCAGTTTTTATCATTAAGTCTCTTTGTCATAGGGAATGAAAGGCACTGTGATCACAATGTCTATATATAATTGCGTGTTTTATGAGAGTGGAAATAGCTTGCTGATTAAATAAATAAATTTACTGCAACATGCTTTCCTCCAATCGGGAAATAACAATACACCAAAGCTTTATATTCTACAAAAAAAAATGTAATTTACAACATTAATGCATCTTTTTTTTAAATGTACCCATTTGAAAATGCATTTTTTGTTGCTTATTGATGTTTTGTTTTTAGTGTTAGTTTTCTCTTAACAAAAGGAAAAGAGAACATCAGATGAACTGTGAGAGTTTGATAATGAGTATAGGAGATTTGATGAATTTGGATTAACAGCATAGTAAGGATCAGGTTCTACCAATGAACTGACACTTCTCTTTCCATTGTCTAAATAACACAAGAGTAATACAACAGCAACATGGATGATCACATAAAGGCGGTAAAACAGCTCCAGGGACAAAGCCTATTCTTTCAATTCACTGTCTCAAATCCAGACATTAGAGTAGAAGGAATGAGAAAAAAGCAGCTCACTCATGGACAGCTTACTGAGGATACTGCTAAAGATTATGTTAATCTTCACTTAATTGTCCTCTGCAAAATGTTTTCATACCATGTCTTTTATCTATAGTAGAAGGGATGCGCAACCTCTCAACTCTATGACAGGGAGCACTTTCTGTGTGGTTTCTGCGTAATTAACACCAACACTAGACCTTTTCTTTTTCTTCACTTCTCAAGCTTATGGCCTTTTAAAGGTACCCACAGGGGAGTGTTCATCATTCTTTGCTTGTGGCCTAACAGATCACCACAGCTTATACTCAGTTACACATCCCATCTGTTAGTTGCAGAGGGATCAAAACCCTTGTTAAGTGGCACTGTCTTAGAGAACCCAGTAAGACACTGATTCTGGGCAGGTGGAAGCAAAATATTTCTCAGTAACATATAGAAATATAAACTAATCTGTCCATGCTATGAAATAAAAGTCCTGTATTCTATGAATTGATAACATAGTGAATTTTTAAGATGCGCACAGTTTCAACAACTACCCTCCCTTCCAAAATGACACAGTTCTTATCTAAAGTGATCCTGGAGATCAATTTTGGGTAATGGACTAAAGCATATAGAAAATCTAACTATGCTTGACATTGTCTTTTTTTTTTATTAGAAACATAAAATGTCCCCTTCTGTGACATATGAAAATGATGTATTTTAAATTACTATAATTTGCTTTATTTGCCTTTATCAAACTTTTTAAGACTAATGTCACATACAGCATTTTGTCAAACTGCCTGGTTTCACATTCGTACCCATTTACTGTCCTGTATATCTCTCAAAAATAGAGGGCGTGGTTTATTAGCGGTAAAACACCTGTGGCCATACCTTCAGGCAGTTTCTAGTGGCACACATGTAAATGAATGGGTGAGGTATCCTGTGGAAACCTGTTGCATTAGACTGATTTAACTTTGACACCTTGGGTGAAATTTATTAACCTCGGAAAGACCGCTATTGGTCTTTCAGAGATTCTTGCAGGAGCTGAACTCACGAGATCATCTCGTGAGAATTTCCATTTGCTTATTCCGGAATCGGGTCTTTCGACCGAAAGTTTTAGTAGAAAATAGAAGTATATGGCTACGGGTCGAAAGACCCGATTCCGGAATAAGGAAAGCGAAATTCCCGCGGGATGATCTCGCCAGCTTAAGCCCGAAAAGACTCGAATCTGAGTATTCGAGTCTTTTCGGGCTTCATAAATTTCGCCCTTCGTCTCTTCCAGGGCAGCAGAAAATAACTTTGCCACCAATGTTTTGTAAATGTCAGTGACTGAAACATAAGTAGCATATCCAATGCATGATTAGTCAACCATCTCATAAAAAAAAGGATTTGTATTTAAAAAAACAAAAGTATAAGAGCGAAATTTCTACAGCTTGAGAAGGCTGATTTCAACTTTCTTGAGTTTTATTGATGATAAAAAACGGGCGCCCGATCGGAAAATATTTATCGATACTATTCTATCAATTTTTTCTGATTAAAACATTTCGATTTATATTTTTCCATCATTTATTGATGGAAAAGCGGCATAAGTGCTTTATGGCACTTCTCAGCGAATAAAAGATCAAAAAATATCAATCAAAATGTTTCAAAAGGAAAAAGTTGATTGAAAAGTATCGATCGATATTTTCCAATCGGGCGCCCGTTTTTTAACATCAATAAAACTGGCGAAAGGTCGAAATCGTCCTTCTCAAGCTGTAGAAATTTCACCCTAAGGGCGAAATTTACTAAACTCAAAAAGATTGATTTGGACCTTTTCGAGTTCATACCCTGTATAAATATTGCTGTTTGATCAGTAAATATTGATCAATATTTTCGATTGGTCTTTACTGATCGAAACACTTCGATCTAATTTTTTCAATCTAAATTTACTAAAGTCGAAAACAATTTTTTCAACCTTTTTGCTCGATTTTCGCTGTGAAAATTTAATTTTTGACCCTTTCGCCCCATTTTCACAGTGAAAATGGGCAAAAATTACATTTTTGACCTTTTCACCCCATTTTTCAACTGTTTTTACACCAAAAAACAGCCTAAAAATGGGCAAAAAGTGTCCGAAAATGGGTGAACAAATTTTATAATGGGAATCCGCTGTCTACAAATTCGACAGTCAAATTCTCACTTTACAGAATGACCCCCTTAGGCTCTGTTTATGTCTCATTCGGCACCATAACATCTCTGCGCCAGGCCACCCTCCCCCTTCAGCATCGCCACCTCCCAGGAGCTGATCTGAACGGTTGTGCCCCCTGGGAGATTGGGCTCAGTCACAATAATGACTGCTATGAGCACTATTGTTATGCCAGTGGTCTCATATAGCATATAAACACCAACACTGCTCTTTAATATCTGAGCTATAGGAAAAGTATTTCCTTTTTAAAGATAATATTGGCATGTATGTTTGTAGGCATGTTTATTTTATAAACATGTCAACATTCCCCTGTATAAAGAGAAAAGTGAATTATGTAATGTGTTGTACTAAAATCTGTTCAGACCTGCATTATCTATTTTCAGAAGTTTTTTTTAAATGTTGACATCATCATTTTATTTCTATTATTTAATAATAATAATAATTATTATAATATACAATACACACAAGAACGTCTTGTAAATTATAACCTTATAATTGGCTAGTTCTGACATCAGAAGTATTCGATCATAACTTAAAGCAATCATTCCCCTTTCCTGTTTAAAAATATTATTTTGAAACGTTATTGTTCCATCTTCTCCAAGCCACTTTTCTTAACTGCCTCAGTATCCCTCAACCTGCCACTGTACCATTCCAATGAGTCCATGCAGTAACATAGTAACATAACAACATAGTTTATAAGGCTTTAAAAAAATACACAAGACCATCCAGTTTAGCCTATTTCTCTGAAATGTTGTCTCAGGGGATCCTGGGATTTGAAGACATGCATGTTCTGAAACATTATTTCAGTGCTGCCAATAATTTTCTGTGATATAATGACAAAAGGAGGAGTTAACTAAGGCTTCTGTCCACATCTGATTCTATGATGTGACTAACTTCCTTCCAGTGTATCATGGGATATGTAGGCAATAACCTACACATTTTCTGACATATGGCATTACTGCAGCATGTAGGTTTAAGTGGAACAAAAGAACAAACTATCATCAACTTGTTCTTCTGCACAAGTACCTTGTTGTGGGTTGACACTGCATCATGGGAATTATAATATGTCTGAACAAGATACAGTATAACACTACAGCCTTAAACTAAAGTTTTCTGGGTGATACAATGGCACAAGCAAGAGCTGAATCTAGAAAAAAAAAATGAAAAAAGCTGTTCTAGTAGCAATGCTTATCATTATCAATGCTTAGTAATCATTATCATTATCAATGCTTAGTAAATTAAGTTTAATGGTAAAAATGTATTTTATTTTGTTTTACAAGACTGTGTGTACTATAAATGAAAATGTACCTCCTTCTGTAGTATACAAGTCACCTCAAAGTTCAATTCCCTGTATAAATGTACTCAACCTACAGCCCTGTGCTTTTATATGGTCATAGAACTCCCCATTGTCTAATAATATCCTTATAAATTACACAAAGGGTGCATTACCTTCTATATATTTTAAAATCTAGCAGATTATTTATCAAATAGTAAGTCTGCATGGCCAAACAAGGGGAGGACAGAGGGGGCTGTCCAGCTGCAGATAACCACATATTATACATATAATTACACTACTAATTAGCCATACAGACATGCAACAATATATTTTATTATTTTACATTTTACCTTTGCAACCATTGCAGTCCACAGTATGCATCAGAATGTATCGGAATACATTAGTATCAGCCCTGCAGTGTGGGGGAGAAGCATAATTACTACCTGCTAAATACATAATATGAAAATGCTGAACTACAGATAGATGGCTTACCAATATTATAAAGATGTTAACTCCAGGAGCAACTTTATAGGCATCAATCTTTGCTGTTATAGGGCTGGTGAACCTTTGGTGCACAAGGGCTTCTTAAAATTGTGAATGGAATGTAGTGATGTTTACCTAGTGAGATTTGGGTTCCTGTACTGCTGCACAGTGACCACCAGCTACAACAGACCAGGAGAAAACTGACCAGAAGTGACCAGAGGAAGAGCTATGGGGCAGCACAATAGCTAAACAGCACGTTTCTCACCATTACAATTGTAACATGTTTTGTTACATTTAATCATTCTTTTTTAATCATTCTTTTTTTCCCCTTTTAAGTTGGACAAAACTGTCTGACAAATGTTCCAAAAATTATTAATTAAGAAGTGCAAATACACTGATAGTTTGTGAGATGTGCTACAGGGGCAGGCTATGGGCCTGACTGACTGGTCGAACTGAACAACAGTCAAATTCACCTTGTTACAATTCGAGTCACATCTCCAAAATAGTTGCTGTCAGATGTGTGGTGTAGTCAGTCGGATAGAAGTAGTATGCAGAACCCTGCCATCAGCCTCTTAGTTCCCCAGTGTGATGTGGAAAAGTCAAATAGGTAAATTCGGAGAAATACACCTATTCACAACTTCAACCCACTCTGCCGCTTAGTCAATAGTAGAAGTGCCTGTGCACGCGCATGCAAAGTGATGCGAAGTGCTCCTTAAGGTTGCAACTATCGCAATCGCCTGAATTGGTCGCATATTCACCACATCGCAGAGTTTAATCAATAAGCGAACATGGGGAAGTGATGAATAGATGTGAATTCAGAGCTTTCTAAGTGACTATTCAACCTTTAGTCAATAAAGCGATGTAAGTGCAAACATGCAGACTGCCTCCATGCAAAGCACAGACATATTTTAGTCATAATTCCGTGTGAAAAATGTTTTCAAAATATCACACATGCAGTAAAGCCTTTAGCTTGACGTTTTCCCCAGTTATACAGATAATCAGTGATTACGGTAACAAGAATTTCTTTGAAAACAAATCAACAGTGATGAAAAAGCAAGTCTGATGTGTGAAATTGGCATTTCCTTATAGCTTAAAGTTGTGCCCTTTAAGCATTTTAGACCACATGGATCATGCAATGCCCGGTTAGAGCTTTACAAATTTCTTGAAATCTTTTTCGGATATACAAAAAATCCTTAACTGCTTGAATCTTTTGTGTCCTTGTACTGGGGACTGACCCATAATCTCTTTCCCAGCTAGTGTATCAAATCCAAAGCATACCATGTCACCGACTCAAACAACAGCTTAAATTCACTAGAGAGGATGCCAGCAAGTTAAAAAAAAAGAGAGAAAGAAAGAAAATAACCTTCATCCAATGCGTATGTTGCTAATGCCTGAAGGCAACAAAAGTAAGGTCAAAGATGAAGAAAAGGTATAATACTGTACAAGGAGATCAGTTATGTTGAATCTTCTTGATGAAACCCCACATCAGTCTCTTCATGATGCAAACAACATAACTTTATTTTGAAAGGGACTTATTTTTGGTGGTGGTGGTGATGATGTGTTTAGGCTTCAGCACAAACCAAAAGCCTTTTTTCATTTGTTCTTGTCACGAGTACTTTGTCTTACATAGTCTGCATTACTCTTGTAAACAGAGGCAGCATCAAAGCGAGAGCAGATAAAGTCACATCAGTGGATTAAAGCCTTCTGCATGATAAAGTAGCTACCTAGGGTGGGATCAACTTAATATGTGAAAGAATGTTATTGAGGGGAATAATGTACCAAAACTCTGTCAGTCTGCGCGTAATGTCCTAATCTAATGCCTGACACTGAGGGTTTAGGCCAGTGTTAGTGTTAATCAATGAAATACCCATCTGTGTTCCTTGTCCTTATCACTATTTAAAACTAGCCTAAACTCAATTATTGTCCCTTAGAGACCAAGATGGGATATTAGCCTCAGTGAAAAGGATTGTATATCACAAAGAAATCCCAGTGTTAAAATGCAGAGGTGTCAATATTGCTTGGTAAATTCCAGTTAAAGGGAGATTAAATGCCTTGTCCCTCTGATGTGAAAAGTTGTATAGATTAAACCTAGAGAAGAAAAAAAAATACTATTTAAAAAAGGGCTCAATGTATGAAAGAAATGTAATGAAGTTATAATGTTCGTTGAGTTGTTTAGTTATTACTTGAACAATAGAGAGGTTTACCGATCGTGTTTGATGTGTTTTAAAGAAATAAATGAAGGTGTTAGCCAGCAGCTGCACTGAATGATACCAATATCAAAGAATGGAACAGTTGTCTGTGGAATAAGGAATTTGTCATAAGGGTAAGCAGAAGGTCTCGGAATTCAGTCAGGCTTCAGCCACCAATGAATTAGTATAGTGTTCCTGACAAGTGAGATTTATTTCACATCCCAGAGATCTTCATTACTAGATTTTCTTGCTTTCAGTGCTAGTGAGTAAAATAAGAACTTTCTTTTTTATTTTATTTTTTTTGTAAAGGATAGGCTTATTTTTTGAAGCCAATAAAACTCTTGCTTGTACCAATAAAATTTAGGAACTTTCAGACATATGAAATGTAATTTATCCTTTGTGTAATTCATGCAATACAACACGATATTATAGTCAATTAAGAAGCTGTGGTATTGAGATATCTCAGTCCCAAACAAGTTCTAAATGTGTCAAAGTAATCCATTCTAATTTATTATGACATTCTATTATTTTTGGAGAAAGAACACAGTGGAGGTTATAGCAGAGCCAAAATTTGGAACAATGCAGCCATGTGTTAGCAGACATATAGTTTTAAAATACTCACGTTCATTAAGATAAGCTGAATGTGCTACTTCTCTCACCCATGCATTTGGGGAGGTCTGTTGGGGGTAGACCAGTAACATAGCCGTGGTGGCGGCTGACGTTATGTACATACACTATAGGAGCTTTACCAAAACTCTGCATTGCTGCAACCTCTGCTGCTTGATATTATTTTGTAACTCTTTTATTGCTGGATGCTTTTTTTAACACATGTGTTGCTGGTTTTAGCTGTTTGGAAAATTTAAAGATGGTTATTTTGAACAATCTTTTTAACTCATTTGTTGCTGGCTCTGTTGTCTGCCTTACATGTTCATGGCAATACATTTTTACACCAGGTCAGGAGTAGGGAACAGTTTTTAGTAGTAGTGCTTGGATTGCAAGAGGTTAAAAAGCCATGTTTATAGTGATATCATTAAGGGCCTTATTCATGAAAATCCTACGGGCATCCACAGACCTCTTTTAAAGGAGGGTGGCGGCTATGTGACCTCATGACGTCACGGCGATGCAACTTAAATTGTAGCGAGGTGAAATCACCCTTTTGACAATGAGCCCTTTAATGTGAATGGAGTTTCATGAATAAGGTCCCAAGTCTTTGTTCCACATGTTGCAGCAAAAGTATGTAATGTCAAAATGTTGCAGTGGAAAATGCCTTAAATATGTGAACAGGTTAAAAAGCAGTAAAGTAACAGATTTTGCCTACTATCCATAGTGTTCAAATTCTGTATAATGTATTCCATCACATGTTAAATGACAAAGCCACCACAACTACAAATGTGTAGAGCAGAGAAATTGCACTTTATCTCTTAATAAAGCCGCTTTAGTAACAGTGCCAAGACAAGTTCTGCATCCAATAATGTGTACAGGGTCTGGAGGACTATTCATCTCATGAGATTATAGTAGATATACAGTATATAATAAAATTATCAGTTGAAACAAGTGGAAAGTGCATTTAGCTGGGCTTCAGTGATTGCATTTAATATATATATGCAATAGAAATTGGTATTTGGTATTGTATTTTTATATAACGCTGATATATTACACAGCACTTTACACAGATTCATCATTTACTTCAGTCCCTGCCCCGTGGAGCTATAAGGGTACGTACCTGTCGTTTTCTCCTCCGCGTTGGGTGCAGCCATCTCTCCTCCGTCTCTCCCCTCGTGTTAATAGTTATTTTTTGGAACATAGAGCGAACTAGAGGTGGTAGAGGGGCGTAGGGCATGGAGTTAGAGGCACTCCTTCCAGTGCTCAAGCCAGCACATTGTCAGTCGCAGGATCATCAGTTGCAGGACCATCAGTCGCAGGATCATCAGTCACAGGACTGTCAGGCCTGTCATCACTTGCTCGGTTACCTGTGTGTCTCATTACTGAAGATAGGCGCTAATCTGTTCTTCAGTTTTTAACACACCATTCATCCAGCAGTTTTACCTCCTCTTCCTCTCAGTCAAGGGCACAAGTGTCATCATCATCATCAATCCAACCTGAAGGCCAAATGTCACCTAATATACAGAAAGCTCCAGATAATCCCGATTCTGAAGAGCTCTTTGATGACACAATGCGAGTGGGGTCAGAAGACATTTCAAAAGATCATGAGGCAAAAGAGGATGATTTTGTCTGCTCTGACGCCCAACCACTGATGCCCTCAGATGAGAAGGAAGCTGAAATCCCGAGCCGTCAGCAATGCCCCTCAGTGTCTGTGGCTTCTAGCCCGCAGTGTGAGAATCTTGACCCTCAGAAAGAGGAAGTCATCTGTGGTGATGATGATGACATTGCGGATCCAACATGGTCTTTGCCCCAGAAGCCTGCGACTGCCTCATCAGTGGAGGAGGAGGATGATGGGGTTGTGACGGTGCATGTCCAGCAGCAGAAAGGGAGAGGGCGATTGCACAAATCTGCTGGCATTAATCCACCAGCCATGGTCAGTGGTGGCAGCGGGAACACTGTTACTAGGTTGTCACCGTCAAAGAGGTCCAGGACCTGTGAAGCATGTAACCTTTTTTGTTCAAGTGTCAGATACGCCGACCGATGTCATATGCTGGCTTTGCTCTCAACACATCAGTAGAGACAAGAATCTAAACAATTTGACTACCACGAGCATGAACAGGCACATGCATGTGAAGCATGAATTGATGTGGAAGAATCACTTGGAGAAAAAAGGCCAGACAGATCCTGGACTTCCAACTACTGTGACATTCTCTGCCTCATCCTCCTCTGCCACTTCCAAGCCAAAGTGGTCCTGTGCTGACAATGTGCCGGAGCAGTTTCAGCAAGCACCATCCCCAGTCCCAGACACTGTCGGACAATTCACACCACTGGCAACACAGTCTACCCTTTTCCCCTTCCACCAGTGTGACCTGCACAACATACAGCAGCCAGTCCACCAGCCAGCCTTCTGTGTACCAGATGTGGGAGCAGAAGAAACGTTTTCACCCCAGCCATCCCAAATCCAAAAGCCTAAATGTCGGCATTGACACAGTCTGAACCTAAGTGTAGCGCCTAGATAAAAATCTTAAAATAAATATAAATAATCACAATGTTTTAAAACCAGTATAGTAAAACCAAAAAGGAGTCCAATGCGCTATAACCCAAAATTGGGACAGTCTGTCTCTGATGTCCAAGTTTGATGAAGAAAAAAGGCTGGAGTGCTTCTGTGGAATTCAGAGGCTGTGGGAAGCGCAAAATAGATACAGGGAAAACCTTAGTGCATTACCATTAAAAATGAACAATGATGGTGAAAGTAGTGGAAAAAAAATATATATATATATATTGTAGGGATTTTACTCACTTGCTGCTGCAATTCGCTCCCAATAAACGGGTATCCAGTCGATTGCTTTTCTTTTAAGTGCGTTTAT
>JAKJJM010027929.1:0-12886 GCA_021901965.1 Pipa carvalhoi
AACACTATTACATTAGCATTATTTCCTTTTAAACAACTTTAATAAATATAATAAAAGTCTAGTAAATTTTTGATGTCAAAAGAGGTTACAAAAGTACTTGATGATCCTGCAAATTGGGATCTTATAAAACCAGCCTTGCCTTTTGTAATTTCAATTATTCGACAGCTGAATCACACATCTGAAATAATCTGTGCATATAAAAAGCTATCTATTATTGTTCTTCTGGGATTTCTCGAAGTATGTTACCAGAGGTAACCAGAGCAGTTCTTTCACATATGCTGTATCTCACAAATGAGCTGTTATTGTTTCCATAGTTTTTGATCCAATTAACTTTGGGTAAATCTTTACCAATATTACCATATTTTTTTTCTTTATAACTGAGAGGAGTTGAAAATTTCAGCAAACAGAAAAATAGCATCACAAAATGGTGGAAAACTAATCGGAAAGATTGAAATGACCTTTTATAAATTTCTCCCAGAGTGTCACAAATTCACTTCACCTGTAAAATTCACTTTCTCCTGAATAAGCCTCTTTGATTCATCATTTAGTATGATAGTATGATAGTCCAGCTGATTAATATTATCACTTCTGCAGGTAGACCATGGGCCCTTGTAAGCATCTTCTCTGAGGGGTTCGAGATGTCTCAGTCCAGCACAGATTAAAAATGTATGTAGCTAATTACAAGAAAGGGCTTGTCTTAAGCATGATCTTTTCTCATTGTCACCAACTGTTTCTTTTGGAACTGTGACTCTGTCTCGCAGTTTGTTAGTTAGAAATCAAATTCCATGTAATGTTTGCTAGAAATCCACTGCGCCTCTGACAAATCATAGCTGTTCTAATTACTTAGTGTCACCTTCATTCTGTAAAGGCTTTGCTTGCAGCCAAGTAGCTGGATCAAAAACAATCTGACTGATTTGTGCAAAACTCAGTAGAATAAAAGGGGCCTTACAGGAAGGTTTTATGTTACGATAGGAAAAAAACAATGTCGGTAAATATTTCCTGCATAGAAGTTTTCCTTGTACAGAGAAACAGTTACTATTCCAAGGGAATGTCAGACAAGGCAGAGAAGGTGTTGGTTAACACACTTGGGGAAACCAGAATGGGAAGTAACGTAAGAATATTAATCCTCCAAAGAGAAGCAGTGATCCAACTTTACCAGAGCATATGATTGTCCCTATTTCACATATTTTTTAACACTATGGGCAGTATTTATTAAGCCCGAAAAGACTCCACTGGAGTCTTTTCGGGCTTAATAACTGCAGTCCCGATTTCTATATTATGGAAATCGGTGTTTCTCGATTTCCATAATATGGAAATCGGGTACTTGTACCGATCAGTAGCCATTGATTTAAATGGATGCGGATTTTTTCGGTACAAGTACCCGATTTACAGATTATGGAAATCGAAAAATACCGATTTCCATAATCTGGAAATCAGGACCACAGTAAAGTCAGAAAGACCGGTACCGGTCTTTCAGACTTTACTAAATACCGCCCTATGAGAAGCATTTTTTCTTTATGATATAACACTGTGGATTACGACTATTGGCGTCTTAAATGGATGCCATGAATATTTCATTACTGATTGGATGAGAATGATACTGCTATTTAAATACTGTTAAGAGTGTGTTTCTGAGGATATGTTTGGTGAGTACCCAGACTTGAGTAGTGCTTCACATGTTGGTGTATATTGTTAAATACTATCTATCACTGGGAATAGTATTTTGTTTTCTATGGTGGAGGTTATTGCACTTTATAAAAGATACTACACTATAGCAGTTATTTTTGTATGCGCTTCTATTTTCTACAAATATAGTTGTACCATATGTGAAATAGGGATGTGAAGGTGGACATCCTTTTAATAACATAAGAAGCAGCCTGCTGAAACAAGGGAAGTCTTTTTTCCACTTTTTAAAGTAGATTTTTTTTAGGGACTTGTAGGGAATTATAAATGTCATGGGATGTCTGCAGTCGAGTTTTTATAGCAAAGCTTGCAGCTGCTTTCTCCAGCCAGAGATAGCATTAGTAATCTAGTGTTTCAATACTGTGCATGGTATTTTAGGGAAGAGAGATTGTTCCTCTTCTAGGGAGAGAAGAGGAGAGACCTGGATTAGTCTAGTTACAGACAGAAGCTCTTTCATAGTTCACTCTAGGCTAGTGAGAATGTATTCTTGGATATCTATCTGGGCAGTCTTGAGCTCCATCCAGGAGAAAGTGGGTTTTGTACTCCCAGGGGTGTTCTTTTACAAGATATCTCAGTCAGGGTATAAATGATAGCTTTAGGGCTAGGCCTCTTCGGACATCACTGCAAATCAATCCTTCCAGAGAATTCCTACCTACTGACTGAATTCTCCATTTAGTCAATACTGAGAAGTGAATTTGCATCTATTTTGGTGATGCAACTCGATTTATAGCAAAGTGAATTCAGCAGGTGAATTTGAACTATAGTCAATGAGTCCCTATGTCTCTTTTTTAACTGTTTTTATCTTTGTTTTGTATAATTGTCAGTTTTGGAATTCTGATTAAAGTATTGACACATTTTTGGTATACTAGTGAGTGTGTGTTTACTCTTTAGGACTACTTTGTTTCTTTGTGTTATATACTTTGTTATATTTTTGTCCTGTAGCGTGGCACCTAGTTTGTAACCAGTACTGGTTTGACTTTTAGTGTGCACCTCATTTTTGTTTGGAATTCTACATTTGTTATATCAACGGCACCTCACCTACTCAATTCTGATTGGCTGGGTGCCGATGACATAATAGGAAGTATGTACCCACATGGAGGGAGAACTGAGTTTGCGGGTACTTGGGTACAGTTGGGAGGCATGGTTGCTACCAGAAGCATTCCTTTCAGTGTCTTTTCTATGAGAAGTGAGAGTGTCATCATGTGTGCAAGTCAGAAATCCTCCTCCCCTACTTCAGAGTAGTATTTTTTTTTGTGTGGGGGGGTTGCAATATCAGTTTTCAACCAACAGATAGTGATGTGTAAGCTCCATAAGGTAGCTCAAAAGCATATGGCACTTGTTCAAAACACCATCTGTTGGTAGAAAAGTAATACTGCAGCCCAAACTGAATTTAACAAAAGAGTTGGTTTTAATTTATCAAAGCCAGCTCAAGAGAGCTCCAGAACAGCTAAGGAAGGAAACAGCAAGATCTGGGCAGGAAACTTTTTTTAGAAAAAATGGGAGAAAAAAAAGACAAGATTTATAATAGATTGCTTTACTAAAACTGATATTCCAGGCATGAGGAATTAGAATGAATGAATGTGTTTGGGACCCTATATGTTTGGCAATGCTAGGAATGTACTCATTGTGACAATTTGTCAGCAAACAGACCTCCCTTGTATTCCATCCTACAGAAACCAGCAATGAAATTGTCTGGATCTGGTACTCAGAAAAGTTACAAAGCAGTATAAGCTGTTTTATTTAATCACTACAGACAAACAGACAGGAACAATAATATTAATTAAATCAAACTTCTGTATCTGTATTATTTTTTTCTCTTATGTAATCAGATAAGTCTAAGATGTGCATAATAAATATATTTAATTTCACTTGAAAAAAAAAGGTGGAGGGAATTATTAACTAATTTATACAGAGATGACAGATTGGCTAGTCACAGTGCCTCAGTAACTGTAGAAGTCAACTAAAGTAGCAGTGCCCCAACTAAATATACAGTCAAAATACAGCAACTCCACAATAAACATCTGAACATTGATTATATAAAAAAATGCTTTATTTTACCTGATGGCATTGAGAAAGGGTGTAATATCGGCAACATATCTTTATTAGTGTATTAGTATGCCGCAAAGTAAAATAAAGGCTTTTTTATACAAACTTTTTAAATCTGTTTTTGGAAGGTGCTATATGTTTTGTATTTTGATTGGGTGGGAGCTTGTGATATACATGCACTCCTGTGACATTACTGTCTAAAATGTGGTGGCACAGCCCTTTTCTTATTTCTCTCTTAACAAAACGTAAGGGATTAAGGAGAACATAATATATTGGGGCCTCCCCACATCGTGCCACAGGAACAACACTGGGCTGCAATTTGTACATTTTTATTGGGCCATTGCCTAAAAGACTTTCATTTATAAATATGCTCTTACTATCAGCAGTTATATGGAATATTCCTAGATTCCAGAAATCAATGTTTAAAAGAACATGAGCAGCAATACCCCCTGACCGTGCCCCAAACATGAAGTAGCGTAGCTACAAGGATTACGGAGGTCAAAGCTAGAACATGCTTTGTAGCCTTAAGGCCAGGGTCACACTGGCTGTTTTGAAGCTGAGCTGTTTTTAATTAGGCTCATTATTGTGTAAGGAGCAAAACACAATAACCTGTGTGGATTATCCCACAGGAAACAATGGATACTATTTTCCCAGGTTAGCTACAAAATAGCCAGGGTGACCCTGGTCTAAGGGGGTCCTACCGAGCTGCCACATCAGTATCTTTCGTTGTTTCAGAAGAGGAGGGGGGCCCCAATCACTTTATTTTGCCCCAGAGCCCGTACATCATTTGTTATGTCAGTGAATACATGAACGGCTTGGTTAAAGTACTGTATCTTGTTAGCATGTTATTTAAAATAGGAAAATCGGAAACATTTTGTTTAAAAAATTAAAAAGCTGTTATTTTTTTTTTTACTTTGGACCACATGCAGTACTGCAGCAGCACTGTACTGTGATTCTCTGGAAAGCTTTCTCAATGAATATTAACTGATGAGTACAGACACATTTCTATTGTTGCTATGGGAACCATTTGTGACTTCAATTGAATACTTGGACTTCCTATTTTATCACCAGCATGAATGGATACCAATCATCATCACAGCATTACAATGGACAATTCAAGTAATATATAACAGCAGATAAACAGCTTACTAACTGAGACTGTCAGTATTGTCACATAAGCAGATGTACAGCATCTGTGAAATGATTACAGGGAACGCATTATGCTTTTAGGAACTGGTGACCCTGATTTACACATTCCAATTCTGGAAGTAAAGCTGCTTTTTAAATATCAGCATTTCAAGGCTAACTGACATGAGAAAAAAAACTCAAATAGAAACAATCAATTAAAACAGCACTTGCTGAAAAATCATGTTTCAAATGGAAACTTATAATTATTGTATAAATGAAATGTGACGATTTGACTGTTTTCAATAGATTGAGGATCTGATATTATAAAAGGTTAAATGTATGTGTGTCTCTTTTTGGAAATGTACTTATTTATTTATTTTTCTTCCTTTTAAAATTTGTTTTTACTTTCAAAGTTTATCTGGTTACAGAAAGTGTTGTAATATAAGTGAAATGTTTTTCACTCGGATCTTATTATGAACAATTTTGCAGGGAATATTATTACCATTATATCTATTTTTACCGTATTGGGAATTCCTAATCAAGAATCAAAAGGAAATGAAATGTTAAATGTAATTCAGCAAAGAAGGTTATTTTCTGTAATGTGGTTAATTTACTCATAATTCATGACATTACTTTTGTGTATTTACGTACCACTTTTTGTCTTTTCAAATGCAACAACGCTTTGGGTATTTATCATATGTCACTGACAATTCATCTGAAGCGTACAGATTTAACTTTTACTAAATGAAAGGGGTGAGTTGGGGGGTTGCTGCCACAGTGTTCCAACACACATAGTTTTACAATCATCAAAAAAGATCTTTAATATTTGTGGATTTTGTCCGCTACAATCCCAGCCTGTATATCAGCAGCACTTATACATATATATATATCATTCACAGTACTCTTAACAAATCCATTTTTCTTCTCTAAATGACACTCCCTGTATATCTGCCAGGTTTTTCTTTGTTCCAAGTCATAACCAATTGTTTACCTTTACCCAAATACACATTTTCAACTCCACTGAAATAGGTCTTGGTTATATCTTTAATAAATCATGTACTCTTACCTGCCTCTCAAATTATTGTCATCTGCCTCTATTAACCTTAGCCCTAAAAATCTGGAGAATTGCCCGTGTTTACTTATCACATTTCTTAAGGCCACATATTTTGGACCTTTTCAAATTGGTTTCCTCCCTGCACTCAACCTGCCTTTATGTCCTTCATAGACACTGCTCAAAACAAAGGTCAGTTTACTACACGCAGATTGACTGTGCCCTGTGCAGCTGTTGCTAATGGTGACACTTTGCATCTATAGCACAAATCTAGCCTGTATCTATTAAATGTGCATCACTAAATAAACATTAATATTCTCTGAACTTCAGTTCCCTCAGGTAAAGTATTACTACTGTATATTCGCTAATTTGTTTGCCAAGATTATTTAAAGTTAAGAGGATTTTTCTGTTCTGTTCTCAGGCAGTCTTCATGATTTGCCTGCATAAGAGACACTATTGTGCATTGTACCTCAAAGGAATTATATAGCCAGACAATAGGTTCATATTACTTGAGTATTAAAACTCAATCCATAACAGAAGGAGTAAACTATTTATTAAACTATGTACCTTACAAATCCACAGATCACAATTGTTTGCTAGAAGAGCTGAATACGCTGTCTATAAAGTTTGTGAAAAAAAATACTTACATAATCCTTAATTGTTAATAGCATAAAAGGATTTCCAGCCAATCCCCTACTGCTAAAAATATCAGGAGAATAATAGAACCAATTAGAGGTTTCTGTGTCCCACAGCAATTATCATGCCCCCCTGCCAGAATTGCCCAAATGACACTGTTCCCAGCTCATGAGGATTGGGTGACCTGTTCCTTGGCTCTATAAGAATTTAATAATGCTAAGTAGGTAGCAGATTTATGGATTATATTAACACTAAGCCAATATATGGTAGCGAACAGCACTGCTGCAGACTCCTATCCTCGCCTCTAACCATGCCTTTCACCACACACAAATGGAATTGGCCCTCAATGTTGCATCACTAAGCCCTGCCCCCACTCAAAGGAGGCAAAGAAGCTGTCTTGGGTTCCCATGTATACTCTTTATACATATGAGGAACTAAGATTGTTTTTCTGTTTATCTAGTACTATAAACATCTGTGTGAGGTGTGCACCCATGCTACATTGGCTTCAAGATGTAGAATTTACTTTTTAATCTTATAATATATGAAAATATATAATATGACAGTAAAATGTACATCTTTCAGGCAATGTGTAAATTATTGACCTGCATGTCAAAATGTATCAAAACGTTTCGAAGGAGAAACTGGCAAGAAGGGTATAGCATTCATAAAATCTATCTTCATACCCATTTCAGAGCATGGCACGTATGACAAAGCATGGATGCGCCCAAAAACTGTACTTTAGGAGGGCTGAGAGATGAGCGCTGTATGAATGGAAATATTGCAATGCCTCTTACACAGAAAATGGGCATTAACTGGAGACATAAATAACTGGCAGTAATAATCATACCTGGAAACTTTTTAACTGAGCTCACCCTGAGATCCAGAAAATATGAATCTTTAGATCTCACTGACCCAGTCTGAAATGGAATTGGTGGTGCCCCACCCCCTGCTTCGCATCTGCTGGGTAAGTTGTTTTTAAAGTTGATATTAAAAATTTAGCTACAAATCCATATTGGGCAGTGCGATGGCTCAGTGGTTAACACTGCTGCACTGAGGCTCTGGGTTCAATTCCACCCTGGACTTCATCTGCATGGAGTTTGCATGTTCTCTCTGCACCTGTGTGGGTTTCCTCCCACATTCCAGAAACATACATCTGTGTGTGTGACTGAAACTAGATTGTAAGCTCTATGGGTCAGGGACTGAAGTGAATGCTGAATCTCTGTATATCAGTGCTATATTAATACAATACCGAATACCAAAAAATCCAGGGTTGAATCCTGAAAGTTTTCAGTTATGGTTATAATACTGTAATATCTCATCCATATTAAAATATCTGATTGCCGTTGGCTTATGTTTGGCTGATCTCATGTCCCCCCTGGCCTGACTTTCTCTATCTTAGAAAGTAAATGCACATATTAGTGTAAGGCTTCCACTAGCAGATTACAGGCTCACATACAGAGGTTTAATATCAATCCTTTACCGATCTGAATTGCAAGTCAGAAAAAACACACAGGTCAAAGCATACGTTAAACCAAAACATTTCAAAAACTTGTGCTTGTTATACAAAAATTGCCTTACTTGATCCGGCATACAGAAAAGTTTGATGCATTAGGTTGTGGCAACTTCAAAAATCAAACAGCCTGCTCAAAAACAAACAATTCAGGGCAATTCAAATATTTAGAGCACTTTCCTTTAATGCCTTATGATGCATTAATCTTTAGCAGTTATTAAATGTGAAAAGCTAATCAAGGTCCTTTGATGATGCCCTCACTCAAATTAACCTTCATCACACTTCCCTTTCATGTCACTCTTACATGATTTAATAATTAAAAAATATGCCTACCCATTTGAGTTCAAATATTTATAAAGTACCTGGCTGACATCAAAAATCCCATTATGATTATTCATGTTGAATATAATGAACCGCTAAGTTTTATGCCATCTATGCATACATATTTACAGTTAAGCCCATTCAGTAACCTACAATATTAATACGAGTCGTATTCATGGTCTGTAGGGGAAAACATTTAATTAGTTTGAACTAATGTCAAGAGAAGTAAGATTAGTGAATGACTGCTCTGCTATACACTTAGATGTGTTGTTTACCTTGTTATGTAAATGAGGTTGTGCTGTCTGACTTGTTATGTTGCATGATATACAACATAACAAGGCAGACAGAGATGTCATAGGCACACTTCCCATTTTCCCAGGATTGACTGTTTGCCTGTGATGTGGGGCTCACACTAAGGATTAGGACTGGTGCAGGGTTCTGGGACCACAGGACAGGCCATTATAAAATGAGAATATCCACCAGAATCCAAAACACTTAGGGGGGTCATTCCGATAGCGAACTCCCATTATAAAGTCGCGACCGTGACAATTCTCCCATTATAAAATTGTGACTGCGACAATTTTTTAGTTGCAGTCGCGACTTTATAATGGGAGTTCGCTATAAGTGAATTCGTGACAGAAAATTCGGAGCTACCAGAATGACCCCCTTAATGTATGTATAATTTTATTTATAAAGTGCCACAAATTTACAGAGCGCTGTAAATTCTGCAGTACAAATAAAATACAGACATGGGAAAAGTGCATTACACAATACAAGTATAATATCACAAGGATACATCACTTTAATTGCCAGGTTGTGATTGACATAAGAGGCTGGAGGTCCCTGCCCCATAGAGCTTACAATCTAAATGGAAGGAAGACATTACATATACAGATAGAAGGGTAATAAGAGCTGTAAGAAAGTGCTGAAACACTGGTCAATAAATCCAAATGCTAAGCATATATAACTAATTAAGGATAAAATAAAATATATGCATAAAAAAATCATTAATAAATATTAGTGCTAGTTCTCCAAAAGGTGGGACTTTAATTTGGTTTTAAAAGTGCAGTGGGAATGTTCCTGGCAAAGATAAAGGGGTATAGAATTTAATATCATTATCTAACTTAAAACTGTCCAAACAACCATAGCCCCTTCAAGAGATTTCATCCCTGCTGGCTCTGGACTATTATATCCTTCACCTGGTAATCATCTATTGTAGTTATTCCTTTTTATGAAGATGGGTTGATAAAGGTTGGCCTGGAAATCCCCCACAGTATTAGCTGACCATAGCTATATAAAGCTAAGCGTTTTGAGGCATGCAGTTTTTTTCACATAAAGACACCATAGAGCAGCTTCTCCCAATACTCCATTCACTTGCCTGCACAGCCACTGCCAAGCACTTCCAGTTTTGTCACCAGCTGTTTTGCCTACAGAAAATAGGTCAAAAGCTGCTTTCTCATCGAAAAAATGCTAAAACCGAAACCACACATGGACAAAATTGTTGGTAACCTTCCATTAAATAAAGAAGAACCCAAAATGGTCACTGAGAAAAACTCAAAACAGAAAAAGTATTAATACATTTAAATTTACTGAAAATCAACTAATGAAAATCAGACATGGCTTTTGAATTGTGGTCCAACAGAACCATTTTTAAAAACAAACTGATGAAACTGGCCTGAACAAAAATGGTGGCACCCCTAGAAAAGACTGAATATAATTTGACCATTGGTACACGTTAAACTAAGGTGTGTCCTGTAATTAACATCACAATTGTCTTCAAACTTGTAATTGGTCTGCCTATTTAAAGGGTGAAAAGTAGTCACTGTCCTGTTTGGTATCATGGTGCGTACAATACTCAACACGGACCAGTTAAACTAAGTAGAGAGTTGTCTCAGGAGATTACTAAGAAAATGATAGAAAAACATGTTAGGCTATAAGATCATCTCCAAACAGCTTGATGATTGTGTTTCTATACTTGCACATATTATTCAGAAGTTTAGGGTCTATAGGACTGTAGCCAACCTCCCTAATTGTTCAGTAGCTAAGTCTAACTTTTTAATTGTTTTTATCTGTTTGTGAGCACTATTTATGTCCTGTTTTTCCCACTGAGATCCATATCAATAAAGTTTATTTTTTCAAAATTCGCAGAGTGTGTATATTTTAGGCTTTTCTTTTTCTGGTGTGGTACAACCTCCCTGGACATAGCCGGACATGTGTACATAATAATGCCATGTGATCCTCTTTCAAAGGCACATAGTTAGTAAAGGGCCACTGCAGGTTGTAGATGTAACCCTACAGTTAATACTTGCATAAAAACTGCTGCAAATGACACAGCTCTCTGTATGCCATATAGGTAGGTTATTAGGTTATACCAGTCTACTTTTGGTGACCTGCTTACAAATGATTTAGCAAGTACTGTAATGCAGAGGATTTGCATCCCATGTTTCCTTTAATCCCCTACTGGTTTTATATCACTGTAAAAATTGAATTGTAGTCATGCAAGTCCTGAATAATTCTTATTTATGACCTGATATTTTTCTCAATGTTCCTATTCTTCACATGAGTAAAATGCATAATTACTTCTAAAACACATTCAAATACTAAGTATTTGAATAAAAAGTCTAAACAATGACTTGGCAATGCTGCCTATGTGGAGCACAAGAAAGTGTACTGTTTACACAGGATATAGGAAAGTATTTCCCCTTTTTGTGTCAGTGTTCCCTTCATTAAACATTGGCAAAGACAGCCACTTTAATTAGAAACTAAAAAGTCAGGCATAAGAGAAGCTTCTGATGCAAGATGAACTGAGAGCTATTACCGAACACGTAACTATGGAAACATTATAAAAGGAAACTATACATTTACTTCTACTTTATTTCCATAGAAATGGCCAGAATATCATATAAACATAGATTATTATGCATAAAAAAATAATTTAAAGGGAAAATAAACCATTAGAAATATTTATACTAGAAATAAAGTACCTTTTTCATAGGGTTTGTTGTACCAGCACAAATGTGTACCAGCCTTATAACAGTGAAGACTGACGCCTGTAACGTTTACCCTGGAGCTACATATCTTTATAATCTTGCTAAGCTTTCATTCTTGGAACAGCATCCGTGCACATACTCATTCTGCACTTCTTACGGATTCAGTCAGATTGACTAGATAGTCAAGTCACAACTGTCAAATAAATGTTTCTTTAAAATCAGATCACTAAAGCGCCAAGCGCCGTGGAATTTTATGTGATTATATTTTCTTCTGAATTATGAAGAAGAAAGTTCTACCTGTAGTTTGGAGGTTTGTTTAGAAGCAATTAAATATACAACTTTCCCACAATGTAGAGCTGGTTACTAACGAGCTCTGATGCATTCTGTGAACTGCAGTTCTTTTCTGTCCAGCTAAGCTGTATACATTCAAGATAATTACCAATCAGCCTCGCATTATGTATGTATGCATGTAATATAGAGACAATATTGGAAATATGCCGTTCTCTGCATACCATATGTTTATCTGCTGCACAGAGTGTCTTCTGAAGACACACAGCTCACACTCATCATTATACCAAGATTTATCAAGCATCTTCATTGTGTGATTATAACACTAATGGCAGTAGTAGCCCCAAACATTGTGTGGGTTATTGGCTAAAGTCCAAATTATTGCGTAAAAGTGTGAATTTGGCAGTTAAAGACAGTCGCCGTAGACTGCTACTGTCCCAGTCACGACTTCATTATGGGAATATTGTCACAGTTGCAACTTTAAAATTGTCACGGTGGAGGATTTGCTATGGGAATACGCTGTTTGAGAATACGACAGGCGAATTTGCACTTTAGCCAATAACCGCGTGTCGCACAACTTGTACTTACTGCTAACAATCCTAAAAAATGGCTTTTTAACATTACCCCCAAAAATAATCAATATGCAATGTATGAGTCAAAATATTATTACAGAAAAGGGCTTTCTGGAAAAGCATAATTTACACCGAATAATGAAATATTTTGCAGAGTTACTGTTGAAAACGAAATCCTTTGGGTCCTCACCTAACTTTCTATTGTGCCTCGCTCAAGTGAGTTTTTTTGAGAACCACTGATCTATGGAATAGACTGACTGCATTCTTTATAAACTCAGAAAAATGCAGGAGAATCACCAAGCAAGTGCCTCAGAGCCATCAAAAACTGTAGCAAGGCAAACTAGAATGACTGTTTTATTAAACACAGTAAGACTGATCATGCAGAGAAGTTGAACGCTTGGAATACAATGCCTATTGTATTGTGTTGTCTATTTAGCTTTTGGCATAATGATAAAGGACAAGAATTCCAGGACTCAATATTTGATGAGCTCAAAGTCAATCTTTTTTAAGCTATTGGCATCCTAAATATACAGCGTTGCAAGGAAAAGGAGTATGGTAAGAAATGCATGATCTCAACAATAAAAGTACAGCTGTTCTTTGAAAGTATTTATAAGGAGGATGTATATGTGCTAAAGATATTCAGGAATTGTACCCCCTTTCC
>JAKJJM010027943.1:0-10321 GCA_021901965.1 Pipa carvalhoi
GCAGAGATACAGCACCCAAATGCTTTACAGAAACTAGAGCAGAGATACAGCACCCAAATGCTTTACAGAAACTAGAGCAGAGATACAGCACCCAAATGCTTTACCGAAACTAGAGCAGGTGCTGCTCCCAAATGCTTTACCGAAACTAGAGCAGGTGCTGCTCCCAAATGCCTTACCGAAACTAGAGCAGGTGCTGCTCCCAAATGCCTTACCAAAACTAGAGCAGAGATACAGCACCCAAATACTTTACCGAAACTAGAGCAAACACGGCTCCCAAATGCTTTACTGAAACTAGAGCAGAGATACAGCACCCAAATGCTTTACCGAAACTAGAGCAGACGCTGCTCCCAAATGCTTTACCGAAACTAGAGCAGACACGGCTCCCATATGCTTTACCAAAACTAGAGCAGGTGCTGTTCCCAAATACTTTACCAAAACTAGAGCAGACACAGCACCCAAATACTTTACCGAAACTAGAGCAGGTGCTGCTCTCAAATGCTTTACCGAAACTAGAGCAGAGATACAGCACCCAAATACTTTACCAAAACTAGAGCAGGTGCTGCTCCCAAATGCTTTACTGAAACTAGAGCAGGTGCTGCTCACAAATGCTTTACTGAAACTAGAGCAGAGACGGCTCCAAAATGCTTTATCGAAACTAGAGCAGGCGAGGTTCCCTAATGGATCTCATCCATTTGGCAGACAGATAGTTAATATCTTTTCCTATCTGTGCAGAAGATCGCAGACTGCTGATAATGCTGGAGCATTAAAACTAATACAATATGGGGGTATGAGTTTGCTATGTAATAAAATAGATTAAAACTAGAAGGAATGTAATAAACAATGCAGCTAAATAGCACAAACCTAGGTCAGGCACAGAGAAAAAGTTTAACTCACTTAGATAAAGCCATTATATACAGTTATATTAACTACTGAATGTCAAATCTTTGCCCCTTCATTTTACTAATGTTTGCTAATTTAGCTGATCTAACCTTCTGGAAGATTCTCCTATTCTTCTATTTCCAGTTTCCCCCTCACAGTTCTATGGAAAATGATTGGTTAATCATAGTGCAGTATGTATTTCCAATGAATTTTTACAGAAGTGTAAAGAAACCTGACAAGTGTGCATTACAGATACAATCCAATATAGCACTCTGGTGACATCTAGTGTTTAACTGCAAAATGATTACTATAAATTACTGGTTGCAGCAGTAAACTGTACAAACTCAGACTTTCATACAATCCTCTGTTCTTTCTAGTTGCATTGTATTCATTCACTACCTTAGCCTCAAAAAAGCCCTTACAAGAGAAGGCCAATACTCCTATAATTAGTAAAGCCATTCTATTTCTCCTTTACCCACACTGTGTGACTTGGCTATCTGCTGGATATCCACTGCTGGATCATTTTACTTCATGAAAGACAAATGGTTGGAGGATGCTGTAGTGAATAACTTTTTGTGGACACCAGAGACATAGGAGGAAAAGAAGGGGACATACATCTGAATTGTGCTTCTGTAGATCTGTAGTCTGCAACAAGGTATTCACAAGCACCATTGATGAGATGAATTTTTTTACCAGTAGCAATGGTTTGACAAATCCTTTCAGGGTTGGACTGGCCCAGAAAAGCACCAGAAGATCCTCCAGTGGGACACAATAGTTGTGGGCCCAGGCATGAACCCAGAAGCATGGTGGGCCTCGCCCCAGTAAATAATGGGTTGCATAGCAATGCTCTCTATAACTGATTTATCTTTATCATAGTTGGTGTTTTTTTTTTGTATTTGGTGAGCCCTTGGGAATAGTTTCTCTGGTAGGCCAAAGATCCCTCAGTCCGACACTGTATAAATTGCACATGTAGAAGAACTGGCAGGCACCTGGAGGAAGCATAATCAAATCCTGCATAATACAGTTAATCCATTTTCAACATGATCTCTAAAGATTTTTCATTAATATTTAGTGAACATTAGTACCTAAAACTGTATCTTAAACATACTATGATAAGAAATGTACTGATCTATGGTTCTCCAAGACAAAGTCCTGTATAGCAGAGTTAAAATATCCCAGCTGAGCTTCAGAGTATTCCTGGAAATAAATTGCCATTTTTTGCTTTTTGCATATTTTTATTTTCAGTGTCACTAATTTATTAATGCAGTTTCCAACCTACGGATTATGCTTTCGGTTCTCAGGTGACCCGCCATGCTGTACAAAAGACAGGTGGTCCGAATCCCTAGATTCCGCACTGGTCACAAGCCACTGTCTCTTGTCACAATCCAGGTACCAAAAAGTAATGTTAGTGTAAAATCCAGACAAGTCAGGCTTACCGACTACACTATTATTTACTACACATTGCCTTTAGAAAGCTTTTTCTGTGTTTCCCAGGTGGACAACAGCAGCTGAAATACTACAAATGACTTGTCTGCCAGGCATGCCCATTGGCTTCAGCTGCCGCTCCAATATTATCCCACTGAGGAACAATGGGACAATATTTCTGACTATAACTATGGTTGCTCTGAAACACTGACTAACAAAATACTTCTTATTTTCCATGGACTGCGATAAAACTGTTCCACAAGCTATGTATCTCTGTATCTCTGCTGCAGACAAAAACTGTAAAACTGTTTTTTTTTTAATTGAATTAATCATGTCCCAGAAGTTACAGACTAATTTAAATCAATATATGAAATTGCTTTACCTGGAAGTGCCCCTGATATGTCAGAAGCTGCTTGAGCGTGTCTTTAAGCTACAAATTCAAATATAAGATGATGAAACCATTCTAATGATAATAGTTACATTTTTCCTTTAAGAAAGTCATGAGTAAAGTAATTTGCAGGATAATTTAATGAGATGTGTTTGCTACTACCTGAGATACTTGGTAATTCTGGATGACTATATGTAATATATCCAATAACCCAGTAAAAGAGAATCTCCTTAGTTCCCGGTGTAAGGAACAGAAGGACTATTAACATTCTTTTAAAGGACCAAGAATAACAAAAAGAAAATTCCCATTTGACTCGGCATGGTAGTTTTTATAAACAGCGCTTGTGAAAATGTTGTCTTTGAAGTTAAATTCATAAATTGTATTGTTTTCTGTTGGTTTTGCATTTATTTTTTTTTACTGATAGCAGTCATGTTGTCTAACAGACCTCGCCCATGGCCACTGTTTTCTATGGTGGTTTAGATAATACATATCCAGGAAGTGTGCCCAAAAGCCTGTTTTTTTTTAAGCTAAATATCTTACTTTATAGAAAAGGTTTAGAATTTTTTGGAGCACAAATTAAATATATAGTTATTATAAATGCATTGGTCTCATTTTTAATTTTGGTGTTTTTAAAGCTTATGCTAATGGACAATGGAAGCATATAGCAGCTTCCCTGAGTTCTTATGGATGTGACATAACATGATTATTTCTTTAAGTAATGTCCTCTTTTTATCTCTTTTTTCCTGTCATTTTCCCAGCATTCTCCACTTAAGACATACCTCCTAAACACTTGATTTTATTTCAGTAGAAACCCACACCTTAAGAAGTGTATATAACTTGAAAAGGGTGACATACAGTTATGCTGTTTTATACATAATGGATTCCACTGAGGACTGTGTAGTGCACTGCAGACATCTTAAATTGGACACCGGGGGATCTACTGGTGGACCTTGCTCTCAGTAGACTTTCAAGGAATCACAAAAGGGCAAAAGGAAGGCGTGTTCCTATGAGGCATGTAAAGCAAGTAGGGTCTTGAAAACTTGTAGGGTCGCATATGGAAGGTAATTGGAAAGTAAAGGAACAAGAAAAAATATATTGTGAGCAGTGGGAGATTGGCATACCTGGGAATCTGGGAGGTTAGTTTCCTATTGGATTTATGGCAACAAGGGGTAGAGCTTAATGACATAATGTCATAATAAGGGTGGGGCTATACCAGCAAATCAGATTGTGTGGAGGCTAAATGAGTCAGGATTTGGGCAAGATTTAGAAAAGAGGGATGGGATTAGGGCAGGAATGGGGCAGAGCTACTCCCTTCAGACCCTAGCTTGGAGAACACAAGGGTTTCCCTGGAGACCCAGTATTTGGTTTGCAAACCCAGAATCTCTGAGTGAAACCTAGTAAGTGCCCAGGTCTTGTCACTGGTATGTTATAGGCTTCTGGCGATTCTGTTGAAAATAAATATGCCATATTAAATACCATTACCACTGGTGTGTATACTGTATGCAATAAATTACTTCTGAGAAAAGTGTTATAATTAAATGTCTATTTGAATCTCTCGCCAGCCAAAATAATAATGATTTCCAAGTTTTTTAAAGAACTTTTTCACCATAGAATGAATTTTTAGCATATTGTAGATAAGATAGTTTGCATTTGGTCTTTTTATATCTTTTTTTAGTTTTTAATTATTTGTTTTGTTCAGGTGTACCTTTAAATGGTCTTATGGTTGCTATGATAACTAATTTGCAACCAGCTGCGGAGTAAAGTGATTATAAAACTTTTAAAGTTTGTTGTGTAGGTAACTTGTGAACATGTTTAGACTGTTAACTGGTAGCAAGCACTATGCCTATATTAATGTTCTGTGTCTATATTTATTTTTTGTGCCTATATTATTGTTTTGTGTCTATATTTATTTTTTGTGCCTATATTATTGTTCTGTACCTATATTTATTTTTTGTGCCTATATTATTGTTCTGCAGCTATATTAGTGCTCTATGTTTATATTAATGTTCTGCAGCTATATTAGTGTTCTATGTTTATATCAATGTTCTGCGGCTATATGAGTGTTCTGCGGCTATATGAGTGTTCTGCGGTTATATGAGTGTTCTGCGGTTATATGAGTGTTCTGTGCTTATCTTAGTGTTCTGTGCCTATATTAGTGTTGTATGTTTATATTATTGTTCTGCAGATATATTAATGTTCTGCGGCTATATTATTGTTCTGCGCCTATATTAGTGTTCTATGTTTATATCAATGTTCTGCGGCTATATTATAGGGGAACTATAGTGTTAAACCATACTTACCTGATCGATCTAGCAGTGGTAAACAAAGCTTACTGCAGCTAGATCAGTACTCATGTGATGATCCTCAGCCCAGTACCACCAGATGAATACATCGCCTCTCCTATCACTTCCGGGTCTATGTAAGTGATGTTGGTCTCTCACATACGGTCACTTCATGTACTGCTGCTAGATCGATCATTAAAGGTCCCCTTTAATGACAAATCAGTTTACACTATAGGTCCCCTTTAATATCATTTCTTTTTCATTTTCACAGAATTCAAAACTGTAAAACAGTCTAAACCAATGTGCGCATAAGAGAACTTTTACATTCAGGGCCTCCTTACAACCACAAGGCCACTGCAAAATTACACTTGTTACCTGGCACTTTGTTACATTGTCAATCTTGCTGTCGTGTACAAAGACTTGTTTTTGACAGCAAAGGCTAAGTAGATTGAACAGCACCACAAAGAAAAGCCAGAATTCAAAGTTAGTTTTCATAAAAATAGCTTTTGAGAGGGGGGATGCCCAACTGTTACTGAATAAACAACAATTGGTTTTGTGTGGAATAGTGATAATTGTAACTTTATTTAATTGCCAATAATTACAACTTTTGTTTTGAATTTGATTTCTCTTTAGCAACAGGAGTGAAACTGGAAGTGTTCCCAGCACAGCTTATTCACACAAGGTCATTTCATCCAAAAAGCAACAATAATAACCGTCTTAGGGGAATATTCACTAAAATCGTATAGTTTTTCCCTGACAGGTCGATATTGGCGATATGAATATCGCCAATATTGAAATTTATTAAGCCCTTTTCCACTTTGTTTTTACTAAAAGAAGTATTCGTCTGTTTGAGGGTGTTGAAAACCCATTCCGTATGGAGTCGGGTTAATAAAATATTTCTAAGTCTCTGGCGCAAATATCAGCGATACAGATATCAAAGGGTTCCATAGAAAGTAATGTAAATTGTAGCGGTATGAAGCATCGATAACAATACATTTTTTTCAACATTTCATAAATAAGGGGAAAAGGAAACTGCGGCGGAAAAAAAAAACAGGAAAAAACAGGCAAAATGGATCGAAATGCCAGGAATGACTTTTGTAAATATCCCCCTTTAGTTTTAAAGCCAGAGTTCCCTTCTGGTTAAAGTTAGGTAACCCTAGTCATCTGACCATATGCACAGAGAAGGCAAGTTATATCAATTACTCCATAAAATAGCTAGAAAACAATATTTATTTAATATCTAACAATATTTGGCAGCTAGAGCTCACCTTTATTAACAGTACTGTACTATCTTTTTTTTTCTATGCAGTTTTTCTTTCTAATATAAATTTCTGGTATCTACTAGTAATGTATCTGTTAAATTGGCAGTTTGCCGAAAAAGAATGAATGAATGTAAGTTCAGAACAGAGATCTTTATTGTAGAACTATACATTGTTTTATAGCAAGTGTCAAACACGAGGGCCGCGGGCCAAATCCGGCTTGTGACTCTACACTATGTGGCCCGTGAGGTTCCCTGCTGATCCAATGCTGGGGCGCTAGATGTGGCAGCACATACCTACCTTTTGACCACTGTAGGGCATTGGGAGAAGCTGATGATGTTCCTGGATTCACCGTGAATGATAATGAAATCAGCATCAGGTAGTGCTGGGTACTGAGAGGCAAGTCTTCTTAGGAAAAGAGTACTAGAGCACTCTGGGAGTGCATTAAAAGGCTAGAGGGAGCAGCACAGAGGTAGAAATCAGCAGGGTAGCTCCGGCTCTGCCAGAAAGTGCTGTACTGTGTACACAGGGGAATAAAATTACTTTTTTGAGCCTTAATTGTATAAATGTAACCATTCCTAAAAGCTGTTACGCTGTTAGGGCCCAATAGCTTGCTTAACTGTTAAAGCATGTTACAGGTATCACAATCGGACCTTTAAAGGCAACTATAAGGCTGATCAGTGAAAATAATGACACCTCTGCTTTATAGGACCTTGTGGTATAAAAACAGGATTCTTTTTATTGACAAAATCAGCCTTGGCCAATCTAATAAATAACCAGTGTTTACTATTTTTTTTCTTGTAAAGCATCATCACTTTTTATACCATTATCCAACCAAGGCATAGTTGATCATCAAAACATATTCCATATACAATGATTAATTTAAATATGTGTAAAGAAGGAAAGCAGAAAATAAGTCTTCCATATAAGTCGTTTACTCTTTTGTATGTGTTAATATGGAAGAATGAGAAGGCCGTGCTGCTGGGGACTGCATGTAATGATGATATATTTTCACAAATGTTCTACTAAGAAATCATCATTTTTAGCTTCAATTGGAACTTCATAAACATTTAGAATTCTCCATGACACCCACAAATGAAGAAACCAAATCATTTTATTTACAAATGATCAGAAGTTTTGTATGAACGTGTATTATAAATATTCCTACTAAACATCTTCTACAGTCTTAAAGGACCAGTAACACACACACACAAAAAAAAATTAAAAAATCCCCAATTGAATTAGCATGGCCAGTATTCAAATACAGTACTTGGAAAAAAATGCTGCCTTTTAAATTAGATTCATGAATTGTATTGCTTTATGTGTATTCTTACTTCTACTGATAGCAGCCATGTTGCTAAACAGACCTCACCCAGTTCCTTAGCTTTCTCTAGTGCTTTAGATAATGCAAAATCAGGAAGTGAGTCCTCAACCCCTCTTTGTAAAACCAAATAGTTAAATATCTTCATTTATAGATGGAATTTAGAACTTTTGGAAGGACAGATTGACTATAAGGCAGACATTTTAATTATTTTGGTGTTGCTGTTATTTTAAATCTGAAAGATGATTAATATAGACATTATTATCAATTTTCACCATATGGACATCATGAGCCAGATGACTGTGTCTGTAAGAAATGCTTTGTAAATTTGTTTAGAATGGTCTGTTCCATAATTTACAGTATCTTGTGTGCTTCCAGTGTGTTAGCCAAAGACACGCTGCTCTGTGAAGGTAGAAACCTCCTTTCAAGTAGCTGTTTTGTCCAAGAATTCTTTGAGGTTTGCACAGCCAGGTTTTCAGCCTCATTAGAAAGCTGAGATTTGAACTCTTTTAACAAAGTATAGCCAGAGGAATTTGTCATTAATGTCATTAAAGCAGCTATTTGAAAAATAGACCCACACCCAAGGGAGCATAAAGCTGAAAGGTAAATGTGAATTTCCACACTTCAGGGGGTACCTACACACACTTTCATAACTAAGTTTGCTGTTTAGTATTGTAGGAGTTATCTCAGAATTCCCCTATTTAAAGTGAATTGTGGGAATTTTAATTCTTTCTTTCCCTTTACCAGGGAGGTGGAGGGAGTCTTGCATGTAGTACAGGTTAAAAATGAATATTGGTGCATTTCAGAGAAGAGAGTCAGGCCTCTAGAAAACAAGGAGCCCTGCAAGTAGTACAGATTTTAACTGAATGTCAGCTCCAATTTGAGATAAGAGTCAGGCCTCTAGTAAGCAAGGGTAGCTCTCTGCAACCCCAACCAGGATTTGTGGTAAAGCAAGAGCCTTAGCGTATCTATATGTGGCAATGCATATAATTGTCACTTCTTATTAGCAGGGACAAGTTGAGTATAGGTAATACTTTTTATTGGCTAACTGAATAGATGGTAAATGCAAGCTTTCCATACTACTTAGTCTCTTCTTCAGACCATGCCTGAAGAAGAGACCTAAGTAGTCTAGAAAGTTTCCATTTATCATCTATTCAGTTAGCCAATAAAAGGTATTGTAGTGAGCAGAGGCCGGGCCTGCGGAGGAACTCTGTTTTCCCTCAGAGCAACTACTCAAACTCACGGTGGCCTCCCTCTGGGGATATTGTGGACCGTGGGGCTTGCTCAAACTACACGTGAAAATTAGAGTTTAATTTATAAGGACGCCTGTGTGTATGTTGTGTGTTCCGAAAATAAACTGATTACCTTCTTTGTCCAATAGTGTTATCCCAGATCAAATCGCTTACTTCTCATCCTGTGGTTTCTTTCAGCCCAGGTCAAGCTGTATAAACTCAGTTACAGACAGCAGTACTTTTCCAAAACATAAACGGATTTTTATTGTCCAGTATTCAAATCACAGCACACAATGGGTTACATCCGACACAATCCAAGTGCATTTCTCTCAAAAATATCTCTCACAATGGGGATTAACTGAACTCCTACATTTTCCATTTCCATGTGCTCTCTGTGCTCCCATGGCACTAACTAACTATTCATTTCCTGTTTCTTAACTTTTCAAGACTACACATTAGATCCATCCCCCTGCTGGACAGTAATATGAACAGCAATACAACCTGCTCCTAAGGAGCTAAAATAACTATATAGAGCTAGATTAAAGGGCAAATCACATAAGGATAATGTAAAATAATTATAATTGTGCCAAATTATCGTAGTATAAACTCCTGTATACTACAGTATCACCTATACTACACTTGTCTCTGCTTATGTCTATGGCTAACACGGTGCTACACTCTACTCTCTCTCCCAGTATGACAGCGGGATTGTGGGTATTTCTTGCTCAGTGAAGAAGAGACTAAGTATTGTAGAAAGCTTGCATTTACCATCTATTCAATTACCAATAAAAGGTATTACCTATAATACTCTGCTTATATCTATGGCTAACACGGTGCTACACTCTAGTCTCTCTCCCAGTATGACAGCAGGATTGTGGGTATTTCTCTCTCAGTGAAGAAGAGACTAAGTAGTGTGGAAAGTTTGTATATACCATCTATTCAGTTAGCCAATAAAAGGTATTACCTATACTCGACTTGTCTCTGCTTATATCTATGGATAACATGGTGCTGCACTCTGCTGTCACTTCTTCTAAGGAATGCATCAGGAGCACTGTATGCCTCCTGAAACGCCCTCTATGTCAGTGCAATTTGATGGCACCTGGTTATGACATCATTGCATTTCACGGCATGTGGTAGAGGGCGAAGTGACACCATTACAAGGTTGTGCACTCACCTATGGTGGTAGCTGATACTAGCACATGGGAGGTAAGGGCCCAGAACTACTCTGTAACTGCTCGATACAGCAGATATTTTCCTCCAAAATGATGGTATAAGTAAGTTACTGAAGAAGACCTGCATCTACAGACCTATACAGTTAATTAAGGGGAGATTTATGGATATTTACCACTTTCAAAAATAGCAACACTGCATGTATTGTTGCTTCTAAATTAATCACAAATAAACAAATGTGACGTTTACTGGGGATGTACTTTATGGGCGAAATTTGCTTAAGTCGGAAAGACCGCTATCGGTCTTTCCTACATTCTCGCAGGATGTGATCTCGTGAGATCCTCCCGCGGGAATATTGATTTCCA
>JAKJJM010027957.1:0-11820 GCA_021901965.1 Pipa carvalhoi
TTCAATAGGGTTCGGCGTTCGGGTTCGGGACGAACGCCGAACCGAACTTCAATATGTTCGGCAATGTTCCCGAACCCGAACATTTTACTGTTCGACCAACTCTAAAAATAATGGCATCCGCTATTCCTCGCCCAATTGTTTTCTTGGGAGAACATCAACATGCTTTTATAATGGTTCTTATGGGAACCTGACAATACTCAGGTGCCTATAAGTACCAGTAGCATTAAACAACCGCCTACCAATCAGAATAGTAACATAGTAGCATAGTTTATAAGGCTGAAAAAAGACACATGTCCATCCAGTTCAGCATATACTATATGAATTGTTCATACAACCCATCATTTTATGTGTCTGTTTACTGTTAAAGGAGCTTAATATTTTACTTTAATCCTGGTAAAGACAAGCGATCTTACTAAAATTAGGATATTGCGAAAATCTTTTATCTGCTATAGTTCAACATTAACTAAGATAGTAAATCATCTGTATGGTTTATAATGAACACATATGAAAATTTACCATTTATTAGTTACATTAAAAGTTTTTAGTATTTCTTCTTCTGTGTGCCTTAAAAATATATTTTCCTACTGATATTTATATATCCTATTGCTTTACGAGCATTTTCATCATTTACAAGCATAAAAATATATCTAAACTGTATCTTCAAGCTATAACGCTGTAATAGGTTCAAAAGGTTGGAGTCATTTACTATGGAAACTGATGTTCAAAACATCTGAAAATAGGAATAGTTGCATTTTTTTCTGAAGCTTTGTGTATTTCAAAACAAAAGGCAGGCATCCGTATAAAATAAATGATACATTAAATAAAAACTATTTAAACAATGTATGTATGAAATCTAAATCTACATGCATGGGGATGCATGTTTTAAACCTCCTAAGAAGGTCACTGAAATTTCCATCCCCCTTCTCATCACTCTAAGTTTAACTTTTTCGACTTTAATGTATGATCGTTGGTCACATGGTTTCAGATTTATGAACGATTGCCCATTCAGAAAATAAGCAGAATACATCTTTACGGAGTCTCAAATCTAAGTATTTTAACAAATGATGACAGTATATTTCATTAGAAATGAATGCTCAATCGGTGTAATTAAATGAATATCTTTTGCATTATCTTATATAAGAATGTTAGATGACATATATTTCTTTTATGGTGATCCAAAGTAAACTAAAGCTTCTACGGGACAAATTTATCAAGCAGCAATAACAGAACAATTTTATTTATCCATAACTGCTTTAAGGAAATAAACTGCTGAAGGTATGAAAATGAAATTCAATGGGAATACCAAAAATTACCTTATCACTGCTTGATAAATATGCCCCTGAGTCAGAACAGATAAGCTAAAATGTAGCCCAATGCTTCAAGCAGCAGCTAGAAGCTCAAAAACCAGATTGGACTAGGTTTCCATATATATCGATTTATAGTTTAAAATACCTTACTTTTACTAGGGCTACTGTAAGGGGCTTAATGACTAAATTCCAAATGGGTGTCTAAGATTCTGAATTCCTGTGTATTCACCGCTTCCAAAATTTGCGTATTAAGCAAACTCTGCGATTTAGTGAATATGCAAATAATTTGGATGCTTCCAGCGGTAGTGGACTTATGGAGCTCTTCACATTTTATTTTTTGTGTGTGTGCACAGAAATTGACTTATTCAGAAAGTGGCAGAGTCTGTTGAAGTGGTGAAATAGAACAGGAGGACTGCTTCGAATTCACCCGTTTGACTTTGACAGATCAGAATGGCAAATTAAAGGGTTGATGGCAGGACTCCAGTGTCGTGTAAGCAGTGCTGTAGCCACTGTTTCTGGCGACCAGGGCAGTCGAAGCGGCCGCCCCTTTGGTTGTGAAGATGCCGCCCCCACAACGTGCCGCCCCACATGCTGCCCAGGGCAGACCCCCCCGCCCCCCTCACATTATGCCACTGCGTGTAAGGCGACTATTCATTCAAATCATATCAGGGAAATACAGCGATCAAGTAACAATATTAGTTAGTAATACTGTCACATAGAAATGAATGTAAAAATCAATTATTATAATAGATGCAGCTTTAATACAGCAACAATACTGGCAACCAAAATGTGACAAATGGGTGACAATATCCTTCTATATATTCAATCATGCCAGTGCTGTAGCCACAGTTTGTGGTGCCCGGGGCAATGGAGGCGGCCGCCCCTTTAGTCTGGAAGATGCCGTCCCCACAACGTGTCCGCCCCATGTGACGCCCCAGGTGCCGCCCGGGTCGGACCGCCCCCCCCACGCTACGCCCCTGAATCATGCTTATTAATAATATTTTAATATTAAACTAATAAAAATACAATTATATTAACAGATTCCCCTTTAAACACATCCATGGGGATCATGGGAATATGATGTAATTTCATTTTGATTGCCTGAGTTTGCATCACTGTGTATCCTGCTACTATTCGACTGACTATGCTGCACTACACAACCACCAGAGTCTGTCATTGTTCGCTTGTTCGCCAAGCCTATCCACCGCTTAGTCAATAAGGAGAATCAAATCTGCTACTTCCCCAACATAGTGTCTCAGACTGAATCAAAGTGAATTCAACAGGTGCATTTGCACTTTAATCAATCAGCCCCTAAGTGTGGAGTGAGGAGTGTGGAATGAAGAATATGGAGTGAGGAGTATGGAGTGTGAAGTGAAGAGTGTGGAATGAGGAGTGAGGAGTGTGGAATGAAGAGTATGGAGTGAAGAGTATGGAGTGAGGAGTATGGAGTGAAGAGTATGGAGTGAGGAGTATGGCGTGTGAAGTGAAGAGTGTGGAATGAGGAGTGTAACCCATTGCACAGTGTATAGCAACAGCAGCTTGGAAATTATTCTCCTATAAACATAATATCCTGTATTTAACCCACTTTATCCAAACATGGTAAACTATCTAAATAAAATGTAACACATCTAGGATTCCGATTTAAATAGTTTCACTTTTTCCAAATAATTTTAATAAAAATGTAAGTAAAACTAATAAATGTGTATGCTAATTTTACTGTTCTTCCAGGAACTCATTTAAATTTTGGAATTACTTCTAGCTTTCAATCAAAAGGTAAATCAGAGCTAATCAGGTCCAAATTGAATATCTTAACCAGGGGAAAAGAAATAGGATGGACATCATATTTAAACAGTCTTTAAAAAAACTTTGTGTAAGTTGCAATGTCAATGTATTTACATTAGCCAGGAATGAACTCTTTTTCTACCTCAACATTTACATACTTTTTGGACTAGATTTGCATTTACCTTTTTTTGTGCTCTGTTAAAACAGCGTTGAGACATATTCAGGAGACAAGCATATTTATTCCTAGTGTGTACTGCATAAATAGCAAGTTATTGTTCATCATCAGCACTTCCCCAGCAACAGTAAAATTAGGCAATTACCCAGACCTCAAAAACCCTAAGGGGTCCATCTGATAAAAAAAATGTTATCAAGTTTGCATTGTCCAGGGGGCAAATTGGTAAACAGCAATATTCCTTGCATGATTTTATTACCAGAATATTTTTCTTGGACCTAGGCCACACAGACATTTTGAACATATGTTTTAAAAAGCATGGCTACATAACTGATACCTTAAAGCTTATTACAAGGTGATTGAAATTCATGGAAACACATTACTTGACACAATTTACTAAATATTATGAAAAATATATTTTCACATTTCCTTGAGCAGATGCTTTTATTGTACATGTAAAATGGTGGCATGCTATAGGAAAGATAATTCAGTTATACTATAATGAAGCCCTACATTTTCTTCACAAGTGCCATTTTAAATAAAACTGCCATTGCCAGCAGATGTGGGCTAATAGAAAATGCGGCAGTTTTACACCAAGCAAAGGAATCAGAAAAAAATGACATTTCCACAATGACTTTACCTATTTGCAGTTTTCAAATGATCATTACAAAATTTGTGTTTGTCTTCTACGGCTGGGATCACAATAGCTGACTTTCAGCTGAGCTGGAGAAATAGGGTGAAATTTATAAAGGTCGACAAGGCCAATTTCGGCCATTTTGAATTTTATCGATTGCTGCCAAAATGGGTCCGGATCGAAAAGTATTGATCAATACTTTTCGATCGGTGTTTTCCAATTGATACTTTTTCTATCCGTTGCCGCCTGGAAAGTGCAATAAGGCTTATGACACTTTCCCAGCGGTAACGGATTGAAAAGTATCGATTGAAAAGTTTTGATTGGATAACACCTATTGAGAAGTATCGATCGATACTTTTCAATCTGGACCCATTTTGGCAGCATTGATAAAATTTGAAAAGGGCAAAATTGGCCTTTTTGACTTTTATAAATTTCGCCCACAGTCTCTATGGTTTCCTGTGGGATAATCCACACAGGTTATTGTGTTTTGCAAGTTAGACAATAATGAGCCTAGTTAAAAAGCTCATCTGAAAATCAGCTAGTGTGACCTAGCTAGTAGGAGTGATCCTTTTTATAAATCCACCCGCCATAGGTAGACAGAAGCACATCTATCAAGATCATGATTGTAGAAAGTCTGAACAACTTTCTTGTCTGTCTCTAGACTAAAAAGAGCAAAATGAATACATTGATACAATAGTGGTATGCTTATATACAGTTGGTCTAATATTCACTATTTTATATATCTGTGATTTAGAGAGCTAGCAGATGAAGCAAAGATGAATTTTCAGACAACTCAGTGGGATATCACAATGTGTATCAGTAGTTTTTTTTTAATAAGACTGCAGTTAACCTTAAGGAGTTGTATTAACCCATTGAGCTAGCACAATGCAGAAATAATGCTAAAATTAATGGTAAGCACTGCTGTTGTATTACGTTACCTGAACGAATTATAGGAGGATGACAAAATGTGTTATTATAAACAAATAAAAGAAGGGGGGAAAAGAATGACATGTAGAAGAGAACTAGTATTAAAATTACACCACTTTTAGTAACAATAGGGATTCTAATAACTTCTTCCTTTCTGTAATAATTATGTAGATCATGGGTCCCCAACCGCTGGTTCACATGTCCCTTGCTAATGGGCCCCATGGTGGTGATGTGCACATAGGAAGCATGTCACCATCATGTGGTCAACAACACGCATTGCCCGCCCACCACCCGCCTGGTCTGTCAAACCTTTGCTAGAATGGGAACTGGTTCCCAATCCAGAAAAGTTTGGGAACTCCTGATGTAGACTAGCTAGCCAAGTAGGTCTGCAGGTTACATAGTTAGTATGGTTGAAAAAATACACAGATCTATCAAGCACAACCTATATATATTAATGAGTTATTTAACAAAATAATGCATGTGCAAGTTCATTCATGCAATTTTATGTTAGGAGAAATTGACTCACATAATCCCTAGCTTTAGTGGCAGACTCAGTCAGAAATAGGTATGTCTGCAAAAATTAGCTTTTTGACTTCCCATTCACAATTGTTACCATGTTGCACTTGTCAGTGGTCTCCTCAGCCTCAGGGCAACCCTGTGCAACTGCATATTTCCACTACTGCTATGCCTGCTCCAAGGATAATGTTTTTTCATTTTTCAGTGCAGCTTCAACTGAGTGAGGAAGAGATAATCAACCTTTTTGAGGCATTCGAATCTAAAAACATTTCACTGTATGCATGCACGGTAAGAATGAATGTGCTTGTGGGTGCCCTTAGGCAACCAATATTATAGTAGAGTGATTATGACATAAAATAAATACAATGACATTGCTTTCCACACAAGCCTTCTACCTTTAGTTGCTGGTACTACACATTGAGGATTTTCTCCAAACTTAAATACTACTAGAGAGGGGAAGCAAATAATGGCTAATTTATATGATTTCTATCTAATATCCAGTTGCAATAATCCTTAGACCAGTTTTTATAAGCTCTAGAGCTCTAGCCTTTTGGAAATATAATGGTTGACTTGAAAGTCTTATTGGTTTTGATGAAAGAAGCATCTTTCAGATGAGCACTGAGTTTTGTTATTGTTCTGACACAAACTCTTTTTACCGTAGGATTGTATTTTCCAATTACAGCAGTTTTTTTGTTTTTTTTCAGCCCAAAATCTTTCTTTATGAATGCTGTCATAAGCTTGAACACATCTCCTTTAGTTATGCCAAGCAAAGTAATTGGTAGTTTTCATCAATCACTTGAGCTAAATAGTTGCCTCTGATATTTTTTTCTGATTTTTATGTTTACAGAGACTGTAAACATACACATAATACATGCAATAGTGTAACTAATTGTGGGATTCTGTGTGTTTATTGAGTATGATTTCTATTCACAGAAATTGTTTTAGTAGCTATTTCATGATGTATGTATATTTGGTACTAATTCTAGATTTTGCCAGCTTGTAAATCAAATTATATCTCAAAAGGTATACATGTTTACAATAGATCACTAGAACCCCATCATTAGTAATTAAATCAGTTTTTAAATTTTGGCCTTATTCCGTCCTAATATATGCTGTAGGATGTGGAAAAAGCATGGGCACTCTTTGGAATTCACATAATTACTGCATGAATGCCTCCTTAAAAGTGTTTTGATTTATATATTCAGTAAGCTATACTAACAAATAGCAACTATTTAACAAACAACACACCAAAAGACACAGAGTTTATTTTTCCAATTTTTTTGCACAAGTGGTTTAAACTTCTTAAGGTCATTGACTGAAAAATTATGAAAGCTTCTAGGATAATGACTTCCTAAAATAAGCAACTGCGGCCAGGTATTACAATCATATCAGGTGATAACATGGGTGGGTCAAGAGGGGGCAAGCGCCACGCCCTCCAGAAGGGTGACATATCAGGAAAAGGAGCACATCGGGAGTACTTCTAACCTCCCGATGCACCACCCTGCCCTGCCCTATCTGCCTAATGGTTAGACAAATATTTATCCAATGTAGGGATGCAAGACTCCCCTCTTCCCATCCCCTTATATGCAAACTCCCTAATGTCACATTTTAGAACTCTCCTTAACATAACTCTTTGGACTTCCAGGGGCATTTAAACAATTGGGAATATTGTAGTAAATTAATCACTAACGGCCCTTTCTCACCTGCTTAGATTTTATAACTGTAATTCTCATCACTTCATGCAATATGTAATTATAATTACATAATGCATTTTTACAACAATTTAGTTGCCTTAAGCTACAGACTCAATATAACAATCTAAACCGGTGATGGCTAACCTATGACACGCGTGTCAGTGGTGACACACAGAGACCTTTTTGCTGACACGTGGCATGGCGCCATTCGTACTGTGCTCTCGGTAGGAGAGTTGCCCCACCTATATCGAAGTGACACACCACCAAAGCTGTGCTCTGTTTTTTAATGAATTTTGACACACCGAGCTCAAAAGGTTGGCCATCACTGATCTAAACCAATTCTTAAGGATATCAAATGCTACCAAACTAATCTCAACAATTTATAACCATATGAAAGGATCTCAACCCTCTCCACGTAAAACAACATTTAACAAATTGAGCCAACTTATTCCAGACCTTATTGAAGAAGGCTGGGAAGAAACCATAAACAATTTTTAAAATTAAACAAAGAGATAGATGCAATTCAAATGTATTCACTGTTTGTAAATGACCCCTAAAATGCTGTACAGGGGGAGACGACAAACTGATGTACTGTATTGAATCTGTACTCAGGTTGCTTTATACAAATGATATAGGAATGCCCTGTAATAACCAGGTACTAGCAAAATTTTCTCCGTACAATAACTAAAATACACATTTACATATGATATATGTTATATGATGTCTGCTTAGTAGGTTCTTTTGGGTAAAATGGACAACATCATCCCTCTTAACGCCACCAGATTCTTTTTTCATTCATTGTTATTGTATGAAATAAATATTTGAATTCTGCACTGATTGGGCATTGTACTGATAAATAAAAATCTACCACTTGAGCTTATATGATGCAAGAGGATACTGACATTGCAATAAAGCAATTTTTTTCCTCTTTGTGCGGTATTCTAATTAAAATCAGTATTGAAGTAAGAACACTCACATAAATTAACACAACACCAAACCTCTTGGTATTAATGCAAAATTCTGTTCTTTATTCTCCGTTACAAAGGTTATATACTCTATATGACACACAGGAAAAGGGTGGTTTCAACATTGGTTAGCCGAGGTGTAATTGGCTGTTCCCATAGCTAGGAGTGTTTTATGCTAATTAATCTCTGAGTTCTGTTTAACTTAACTGTTAACCTCCCCTAAATGCCCACTCAGTTAGAACAAAGAATGTATAGCAGTATGTCCTGCTTATATAATGCTACCAGATGGCATTACAATCCAGACCTGAGTATAAAATATAATTTAATCAAACTATATCGCTCAGACTACCAGAAAAAGTTCCTTCAAATTTGGTCCCCATGATTAGAATTAAAGGGACTTGAATGATATATCTTGATCCTCATGTCTGTACCCCTCTATCCCATTCCCTCTGGACAGACTACTGTACCAAAACGTGTGGTACTTAGCTTAGAAAGATGGTTACCTATGGGTCTTTTTATATGAAGGACTCTACATCTAGAGGAAAAAAAGTTTCTGCATCAACACAGAAAATGTTTTTTTTACTGTAAGAGCAGTGAGACTATGGAACTCATTTTGAAAAAGATGTCATGTCTTGATGCCTTTCTTGGCATTTTATCTTTAGTTAGGGACACTAAGTTCTAGGTAAGGCTTTCCTTTCTGTGTATTCTGAATATCTGCTATCAGTATTCATACTCTTCTTGGGGATACTCTGTATGGACAAATGTTCCATGTCAATGTTTTTTGGGAAAATTTTCCTTTTAGAATTTTCTGTTACTAAAACTAACAGAAATAACATTTGAAGAACTCCTCCATGCCATTTACTATAAAAAATGGGTTATTTTACAGGGAGTTCTGGGTAAAAGTTGTCTCAGGCCATATGTCATTGCTAAACCCCCAAAGTATACTACTGATTATAATTGCCATTCAAATTTGGTCATTCAAAATGGCAGCTTTTAATTAACAACACGTTCATCACAGCGTTAGATCTAAAAGTATTTCTCTGAGAAATGGTTTCTAGATTCTGTAAAACAGTACAGATTGAATGACAGCATGAAGAACAGTTTATTTTCAACAAGTATTTTCTCTGTACTGTGTTTTACTATCTCTCATTTAGATTTATGGGGAATCCATGGAAATTTGACCAATATAAATGTAGTAAAAATAGAGGGTAAGCATGAAAGATAGCTTACATATTGCAATGAAAATGAGTAATGTGATTGGGAGTTAGAAATCATATTGTACAATATCATTCTACAAGGAGTAAAAGTAACATATCAATAACGGCTTTGTCAGTGAATGAACCATTGCTAGTTGATCTTGGTCAAGGTGCTTTTAATACATCTGCTTTCAGGCTCCAAGGTATTATTAAACAAACCCTGCTCTGGCAATTTCATACAATATGTACAGCTCAGGAGAATGATGATAAAGAAACGACTTTATAAAATTTAACAAATAAAATGTTATATCAACCAATAAGCATAGACCAAAAAAGACTTCAATTTAAAAATACCCTATTTATTAGAAAATTGTACATTTTTGTTTTATTTCGCTTTTAATATTCAAAAGATGCAGGCATGAGTTATGCTACACAGATTGCATCCCATATTTCCATTTTACAAAATGTAATGTGAGATGCAGTTGTTCCTGTGATTAGCAGAATTTAACCTTGCATGTGTACTGTAATCCAGTCTACCATTAGAAAGCCAGTTATTCTCATTGGTAACTAGAAGTACCATTTCATACAATGTAGACAATGTAAACGGGCATAAAAACTTTCAGTGAGCCACTTAGCACCAACCCTTAACACCTTCTCTTAATAGATTGTTTTTGGGTTCTTAGAAAGTTTTTTTGTAAATCCAAATTACATATACTGCATCTACATTATGCATTTAGAAATGTCCACTGTTTAGGTGAAAACAAAATGATAAGTGAACCTAACACATTTTATGTATAAAAAATAGCTTTTAAAGGAGAACTAAAGTCTAAAATATTTTAGCTAGAAATGTGCAACCTTATGCAAAGAGACTGCAGAACATACCCAAATGTACAGTAGCCCTCTGAGGCAAAGGCTAAATGCCTGTAAAGTTGTCTGGGCGGAGCTGTGTGGCTCCATATTTGCCTGTACTGTAGACACTGCACATGCTCAAAATAAACTAACTATAGATTCATGATATAGTTATCAATTAAATGTGCTGTAAAAGTAAAATAAATTAAGAATAAAGAAATACTGAATTGTCTTCAAATCAAACAGAAGAACATCTACCTTCATTTAAAGGTTGCCTCTGATTTGTTTAAAAGCAAACACTTTTAATATCCTCAGTTCAACAAGGCAGACTATTAAAAAACTAGATTCTCTGCAGCCCAGTAGTTCACAGCTGAACTGATTTATCGTTAGCCTTGCAGTTCATAGCTGAACTAATGTATTAGCAGCTTTGCAGTATGGATATTTTAGAGATATTGGCATTAAAGGGATAACACTTGTAATGTAAGTGACTTTGTTATGGTGACAATAAGGGTGATCAAAATGAAACAAGGTGGTAACAATGTCCTTCCTTAAGAACAATCCTGCCTATTACTAGTATTTTAATATTAATCTCAGAAAGATACAGTTAGAGAGGCATTGCCTCCTTTAAACAGATGCATGGGAATCATGGGAAAATTACATCACTTCACTTGATATAATTTGCATCACTATGCATCCCCTACTGTTCAACTGAATACAAGTGATATAGCGTTCAATGATATTCACCTTCTCTGCCCAGGGAAAAGTACTAAATTTTTATATGTCTAAATTTTTATCTTTCGCCCGAAAGGTAGCCATAAGTTCTATGGCTACAAAACTTTCGGGCGAAAGAACCGATTGTGGATAAGCGCAATCGAGATCCCCCTTGATGGTCTCGCAAGAATTCTCGCGCAATTAAGCCCGCAAAGACTCGAATCGAGTCTTTACGGGCTTAATAAATTTTGCCCTAAATGATAAGTCTAGACACATATTGTACATTTTATTGACTATATGCATACAAAGTCATACAATTGAAAAGTATGTGTATTTAATGGGTTAAAAGTTTATAAAATAGATGCTATATGGACCTGTGGTTACTGGTTATAACTACTTTTTGACCAGAACCAAATTAAATCCATTTGCTGCAGTGCTGATTAGTCTTCAGCTCAGACCAATGTAGTCTGAATAGATGACTGATCAGCAAGGTAGCATGTGAATTTCATGTGTCTTGTGTAAAAAGGATGATTTGGGAATAACTTTTTCAAATGAGAAGATCTGAATGCTATACTGGAATCTATACAGCCCTACATTTGTAATGCTTAACTCCCCCCTGTTTAAAGGGAATGTATTCCATTAATTAAATTTGATGCCTAAAACATACCTGTCAAAGGTCTTTAAAGGAAAATAATGTGTTGGCTCTACTCCTACTGAAATAGACCCCCACCCAGTCTTTCCCTTGTTCTGCCCACGACACCATTCCCATAATGAACTGCATCCCAACTTTCCCATAATGTGTTGCCCCCTTTTCCCATGCTGTGCATCCCCTACCCACTTTCTTCTACTGTGAAGTTCCACATCCCCCCTTTCCAATACTGTGCAACCCCCACGCTTTTTCTTATACTGTGAAGCCCTCATCACCCATTTCCCATATGGTGCAGCTCTTATATTCCCCCCTTTTCCATACTATGCAGCATTCAACCCCCCTTTCCATGCTATGTAGTCCCAATCCACCCTTTAGCATATGGTGCAGCCCTCATCCCCCTTTTCCCATACTATGCATT